>JANHGO010000333.1:0-41971 GCA_024606505.1 Aquila spilogaster
GCAGGCAGTGTCAGCTCCGCCCCTGGTGAGTCAGGAGCCCTCCCACAAGCTGCCAGCTGCTAGACCAGGCACAGCACTGCTGCTGGCTCCAAAAAAAAAAACTCTAAAAAAAGAGCTTTTCTGGACGTTTTTCTTCACTTTTCTTCAGTTCCTTCCCCAGTGCAGTTTTACCTGCTTGAGGCTGGTCTCTGAAGCTGGTCTCTGGAGGTTGACATCATTGAAGATCATTCTGAATGTAGCTTTCTTTAAAATAAAGTCAGAAGCATCCCACTTTGTATCTTCCTCTCTCTCTGTCTAAATCAACACTATTTAATTTTTAAGCTGTGATATGTTCTATTTCTTCTCACTATATAAATCTTACATATATTGTGTATATGCACTTATTGCACAAAGACAACACAAAAGATGTTCCAAAGAACTCCTCTGCCAATGCATTTTGTCCAAGAGTCATTATCAGAATGATGGGCCTAGGTAGACCACAACAGAAGGAAGATGGCTTTCTGTGAGGGTAGTGAGACACTGGAAGTTGTCAGAAACAGTTTCTTTCACCTCACATTTTACTTTTCTTCAATATTTTCCCTTCTTCAGAATGTCATGCATTACTTTTTTTAATACTCCAAAGAGTTTTATGTGTCAGTATTAAACATCAGTTGTACAGTAGCTTGGAACTCACAGTTTATATAGTAGTTGGATACATACACTAATGGATTGATACAGAGTTACTTGCTTGGTGATGGACAGGTGTTCTCAGACTCATTCATAAAATACATTGTTCAGTTTAGCCTCAGATTATGTAGATGTTTATTTTTGAAGACTGTCACAGCACTAGAAATGCAATAAATTTTAATGCTATTTCAATTATTTTGTGAGATGCTATGTCAGATGAATTATGTATTATTTTATGTGTATTTGCAGTGCTATCCTTTTAGGTTTCACTTTAGAGTAAATCTCATTTCTCCTCATAATTTTGTGTATTTAATGCTTTATCACTCTACTGCTTTCTGCTTCAGTTTAGGGTTTATAGACTTTCTTTTTTTCTCTTATTTGTTCACATGCCTTTAATATTGTCTTTTTTTTTTTTTCCCTATTGGCTGTTCATTAGGAAAGCTACATTTCTAATTAGATTATGTCAGAATGTTTCAACAAAATTAATGGTAAAATTAACAAGGAGTTTATTTAGATAACTGCTCATTTTACAATCTTCCTCTTAGCATAGGGGAAATATAGGAATGAGCCTTTCCTCATCTTTCATTTCTTGCCACCATGTTTTTTGGTTTTTTTTGTTTTAAATCAAATGCCATGATTGAGGGACTTCATCTTGCACAGGAAATCTCATCATCTCAAGAACCAATTTCTACTGTTATCTCCAAGTCTCTTAAGATAACTTTTTCTCTGTCTGAAGTAGATACGCAGTCTATTCAAGGCCCAGAATTTATACCTGACTGAATTAATATGCAAAAAGTATGTAAAGTACTGGCAAAGTTAGGATAGGTGAGAAACAGAACCATGGAAAACATAGCTCCTGTGAAGAAGAAATAAAAACCAAACAGAAACCCATATTCATGCATTACTTTACATTGCAGAATACATTTTCCTTTTTTGGTACTGAAGAGGTTGTGGTTTTTAGGTGTACATTTGAATGGTACTTCATATGAGCAGGAGCATATTCTTACTGCTGGAAGACATCTCAACTAATTTGATACTGAAAGCAAGTCCTGGTGCATGCCTCCATTATTAAAGCATCGTAACACAAGCATTCTTTTTTCTAAATGCTTTGACTAAACCAAATAAAATTAATCAGATGTTCTAACAGTTTCTTTAGCTCTGTTTCATGTATACCCTCAGATGAAAATTTAGGAACTTAAAAAGAAATCACATACCTGAGATCTTCCCCCCCTTTTTTTTTTAATGTCTTTGAATCTTCCATCGAACTCAAGTTCAGTTATGACAAATCCATTTTAAAGCATTACACTGACTGATTTTTCAACCTGACAGCTACCCCCAAGAAATCTGAACTCCAGGGAAGGTTTTTCCTTCTTTCTACACATCAGAGCAAAGTAAATAAATTTGAGGCACTCCAAATGATCTTGAGGCTGAGTTCAGAAGTGAGAAAGAGGAGAATGTGCCCTTTTTGATCATCAGATTGTAGAGATTGAATAGAAAACGGGAAGAACAAAGTAATATTTTCTTATCTTTTTTTTTTTTTTGTGGGGTGTTTTGTCTTAAGAGTCTGTTAGGTATTGCTATGAAATTGTACAGTACTTTAGAATCAAAAGCAATAAAGTACTGAGAAACTTCAAGATACATTTTTCCATTTTATCAAAAAATGATATTAACCAATAATATGAATTGGAAAAAGACAGTAAGCACCTTTTGTCAGTTGTTTTGTTAAGTTCCATGTGAACTTCGATTTCTCTGAGTATTATGTTTATATAAATTCGCTGTTCACCATACATGTATTCCTTAAGGAATGTAGCTCACTCTGCTTAAATAATAGGAAAGGTTGCTCCTGAGCTATCTGTTCATATCTCTACTGTAAAATGATCTTCCTTCGTCTTCTACAAACAGAAACTGATGGAGGCACACAACATGCAGCTTGACTTCTCATTTCTACAATTCTGAAGTTAAGCAAATGCTCAGCTAAAATGAGGAGTAGTCTGTTGGCATGAAAATAAAAAATGACAATGAAACAAAACTCAGGCACTGAAAACATCAAGTTTAGTCATCAGTACTTTCTGTGTGAAAGGCAGGAATTATGTGAAATCAGTGTAACTTCAGATGGTTCACTTTGCGCTTGGCTCAGTCATTCTGATCTTCCATCTTTGTTTGCATGCGCTTTGGATATTTTGTGTAACACTACAATTATATTCTCTCAGTTGCAGTTGTTTTATAAAAGTCTAAGCAAAAGATAGTGTTTCTTTCGAATGTTAAGATGTGTGTGCAACAACTAGAAAGACAGACTGGGGTGATTAGGGAGTGCCACCATATCTATTAACAGTTGCCTTGTTTAATATTACATTATCAAACAGTTAAAAGCAATAGCACTTGTGTCTCGTCGTTAGAGGCTAGCTCACTAATGAGAACCAACATAGTTTTGTTAAACTTCTTCAAAATTCAGGAAAACATTAAAAAAATTAAGACTTTAAAAGATAGCAAGACATTTCAAATATAATTCATTTTTTAGCATTGCTATGTGTTTTTACTCAGGAAAAAATATTTTAAAGGTCTTTTCTTCACCAGAAATTGTTTTTACCCTTGTTTGTGTTTGGTTTTGCTTATTTGTTGTTAATGAAAGAGAAAGCAGAGGAAAGAGAAAATATTTATTTTACAGGGTCTCAAGCTGCTGGTGTTACTGAATGTCTGACTCGGTTTCTTTAAGATCAAAAGAAGATCAGCACAGAAAAATAAGAAAAAAAAAAAAAAGGAAATTGAAGGCAGCAAATACACCCTCTGCCTCTGGGGAGGTTTCATTTGTACCTGGTAAATGCAGAAACACAAAATAAGAATATGAACTTATGTGCTAATCTCACATCTAGCAAACCCCATAGTTGTTGGGGATTGTTTAGGATATAGCTTCAGGTCTAAGTCTCCCAGCAGTACTCATATCACATAGAGTTGTCCAGAGGAGACTAATCAGTCTCCTTCTAGACAATGCTAAGAGATAATTTTCATGGAAGGATTAAAAAACAAACTACAACAAAATCATTGTGAAATTGATATCAAGAAGAGCATAAACTGGTCATTTCTCCTGAACATGCCTTTCATCAGTAATTACTTCATGCCCATACATTAGTAGGTAAAAACTGCCTCCTCAACACCTGTCTTCTGAGTTGAGAAAGACATCAAGTTCCTAATAGAGATTAAGATATTCACTTTCTCTACTGCCATAGTCCTCTGAATACTTCTTCCCAGTATACATAACAGTGTATTTTTACTACGGTGGCATTGTTGTCTCCAAAATCAACTTTTTGTTAGTGTTAAAGGGAGAAAATTGAAAACACAGAAAAGCTCAACTTAGAATCATTACTCGATGAAAGATTATCTTATCTACTCATTAACAGAATATTACAGGGCTGACAACTTCAATTGAACAAAATCACAAGATTGTGAGTCTAGTTTTCTAAAAAAGTCATTTTAGTTACATTTTAATTCTCCAGAACTTCTCCAATGAACAGAGTTTGATAATACTTTTTAGACTTTTGTGTTTCATGAGTTATCAGTACTATTATTCTGGAGAACCGTATTTATACGCATTCTATAAATTCAACACAAAGTTTCTAGAATAGAGCTAATATAAACTACCTAAATGCATGTAAAAAAATCACTAGCCTTCCATGCAAAGTTTACCAAACCCCAAAAAAGCATGCAGAGACAAGTTAATATTCAGCAGCTTAAGAGAGAGAGACTCGTGTTTCCAGGTGTGGTAAGGCTGCAGACTCTACTGAATCCTCATTACAAAGGCAACTAACCATTAGAGCATCCATTCCCTAAATATGGTGGCCATATATACAATAGCAGGAGGCAATAAAAAGTTTAATGGGATAAGCAAGGCCATTTGTGGAAATCTAGGATATGTATTTACAGGTGCAGAACAATTTCTTGTAAACAAGTTTCTTCTGGCTATGTGTAGGACAGCACAGGCTGGGACAGTTTGTGTTCCCAAGCTAACATGAGCTCTTTGTCATGGACTAGTTACCTGTTCATGTTGTGATTTGTATTTTTGCACCCAGTGCATTTGTCAGATTTTATCTGCTTAGTTTCTGTCGCTGTGCTCATCAACAGCACACTAAAAGAGTTCTGCGGGTACTGCAGAAAGAAACGTGTAATTAAGAGTGATAAACGGATCAATTAAAAGTGAGTGAGTCAAGCTACAAAGCAAGCACTTAGCAGTTTTGGCTGGTGTCACTACCTTGAAAATCTTCCGTGACTGTTTTTACTGCAGCTCACAGGTAACAAATTATATAGGAGCCTGTGCCTCCACATATCTGAAAAAGAAATCAGTTTGCCTTGATTGTACTGCAGAATTAGCAAACCTTGATAATTTTTGCTTGCAGAGTTAATCTGTGATGCTCCTGTCAGTGCATTCTTACTGTAAAGACAGTTGTCCTCTAGAATTATTTTCTTAGGAAGGGAAAGATAAGGATGGAAAGGGATGATTCTTCTCGGGTGAGGAAGAGGGAGGAACATAAACTTGAGTTAAATGCTCGTGCATTGCCATAGCACACATATTCAGACAAAATCACTCCACTCTGATACAGTTAAGATCTGCTCAAACAGATTCAGACAATATATACTTGAGAATATTCCTTACGCTGGCTATCAAATTCAAGTAGAAAATCAAGAATAAATATAAAGGAAATAAAAAAGCATTTTTTGTAGGTGATAGAATTTCAAATTATTTCTTGAGAAAACTGTAAATGAGCTCCAGAGAGCTGTACACACAAATATATTACGCCTAATTTTGCTGGATGTCATAGCACTAACAGAATTCTGTGAAACTCCTTTCTGAATCCAGTACTGTAGCAGTACTAATTAGACTGCCATTTACCTTTGGGTGTACATTCAAAAAATGGTGCTGATTACATTGTGTATAAAAAAAAGGATGAGCTTAAGGGCACGTTTAAGGGACAGTTTGTGCTAACTAAAGTGATTGAAACTAAATTGACATTCAGAAATAAGTATGGCAATTTATGGATTAAAGAGGAGTGCATTCTCATTCCTATTTGCATCTTTCTTGCTTTTCCATGGACCACAGCATTGCATCACTTCTTCATCTGCTCACAGGATGAAATTATACACTAAAATAAGCTCTGCCATGATTTAAAATGTCTGTGAGAATTATATGAATGTTACCCTTCATTGTAGCAATAGGAAAAAAAATAATACTGTTTTCAACTATGCTTGTATGTAAGGGTAAATGGTACAGAGGTGTGATTAATTGGCATTTGGAAAACTTCATCAAGTTTGGTGGATCATTTGAGTAATTTTAATCTAATTAGTCACATCACGCAAGTCTCAGATTTCTTTACCAGTTTTCAAAATGTTGTGCTGGTGGCCCTTAAGCACAGAGAAAATATATTTAGCTTTATCATTTCTGTCATTGGACTAAAATCTCTGGGATAAAGACAGTAAAAATTTAGTTATGAAAACATTGAAACTAAAAGAAGTATTTGCACTGAAATGTTTCTTTCCATTGCAGCTAAGGACTTACAGTTGTCAATCATAAACGTGGTGCGTTGGCCTGCAGTAACTTGCAGTTTGGTATAATACAATGTAAATTTAGTAGCCTTGCTTTGGGTTGCCCAAAATGCTTTTTCCCACAGCAATGTTTATTTCTCCAGTTAAAAAAAGCAAATTGATGCCTGTGTGTCTCATTCCATGAATTTCTTGAAGTTGCTAAAGAAAGTATGATGTGTAACTCATTCTTTCCTTTTGGAAATGACATGTAAAAGGAATATAATGGGATTTTCATTCTTGTTGAAAATTTTTTGCACATCAAAAAACTTTGAAAGATTGACAGTGATTCCATAGCTGTGCTTACCATAATTTACAGTTTAACCTTTCTCCATCTTGCGATGGGATGAAACACAGCAACTGAAGCGGAGGTGCAGAGGTTATGAATCACTATTGATGTTCCTGTAGCCAGCACTCCCTTGAACAGCACTTTGAAATGATTGTCTCCTCTTTTGTACAATTAATTCTGCAGCCTGTATTTCTGAAATGCTTAACGATTCTATTACTGTAGCCCTAAATTAATTCATGTGCAGCAATGCTAGAGGGTTTTGTCAATTTCTAATATTATCCAAGAGAAAAATCGTATTTTTTTTCATTTCTGTAATATGGACAATTTGTCACTAGAAGGAAGTTGTATCAGCTATTACAAAAAGCGTGACAGTTGGAATATCTGTTTGGAGCTTTTTTCTACTGAAAACTAAATGCTCTTTTTTGATGAAGATGTATATGCATTTTCTGCCATTTTCCACAGTGCAGGGGTTAGGACTCTTGTTTTTCTTTATTTAACCTGCTTTGACATATTTGTTTGAACCAAAGGAATAAAAATTGACTCTATAATAAGTATTTCTACAAATACTACCAGACTTATAAAATTTAAACTGTTTTACAGTGCTTCAGCAGTAAAGCTATTCTCTAGTTTTCTTTTCTTTCTTTTCTTCCTTTTTTTTTAGGAATTATGTTTTACAGAAATATAATTAGTTTAAGCGTGGAATTAGAAAATATGTTTTTCAGTCGCTGCATTGCTTAAATGAGTCATCTCAGTGGTGCATTATATTCTGTTAGTGAAAGAAATTGCTTTTATATTTATTTGAATGGATATAGCATCTTGCTAAAGATGAATGGAAAATACTGATTATCCACTACCCTGATGATCATTACTGGGATCTTCAAATCTTGCATAATGCTATCAGAAATAATTTCCAAGTGCTTCCCAACTGATGAGCAGTTCCTTAAATGTATAATAGTTTCCAGCGTAGCAGCTTCAAGTACATATCTACCTTTTGGTGATAGATGATAATCTTCTGCTGATATCCACAGTCATGTTTAAATAGAATTATAACCTTTTGCTGATACTGCTGTAGGCTTTTAGAAAGACCTTGCCTACTCTGTGTTTAGTACAAAGATGGGCACAGTGTGCGAACAGGTATGATACAAGTGTGCAGTGTTTTCCTGTTTTTTAGGAAGGACTTGTGAAGACCATAAGGCACCTTAGTAGTAGTTGCATCGTTAAATCGATGTTTATGTTCCGCACAGGTACAGGAGATGAACTATATTAGTCTCTCAGTACTTATGTCAGAAAAACTGAAGTAGAAATTTTGTATACAAAACTATTCTCATAGTCTTTTAAGCATAATTTATCCCCTAAAAATTTCCACTGATGAGCAGTTTAGGAGTTACTGTGAGATTTTTTAACCTGTGCATTTTACTTTGTATATTTCTTTCCTGTACCCTCCTTATTTCTCTTTCCCTTAATGTCCTTGCAGGGTTTCCTATTGCCTGCAAATGGGCAGTACTGGTTAAGCTCACAGTGAGTTGCTGTGTTGGGCCTGCTGGGAGGGAGTTCATTTTTTTCATAACAGCCTGCATGGTGCTGTGTTGCAGCCTGATGCTGAAGACAGCACTGATTACACAGCAGAGTTTTAGCTGCTGCTGAGCAGTGCTTTCACAGCATCAAGGATTTTGCTTGCCACACCGCCTCCCTCAAAGCGAGGAGGCTGGGGCTGGGCAAGAAGCTGGGGCAGTGACATGGTCAGGACAGCAGACTCCAGCTGATCGAAAGTATGTCCCTTTCCATATATCATCATGCTTGGTAACGTTAGGGAAAAGAGGAGAAAAGAGGAGACATTTGTGGCTAAGGAAGAGCCCCTTATAGGCCTGCTGAGGCTTTGCTTTTTGAGTCTGGCAAGACACCTGCCTGCTGATGGGTAGTAGTGAAAAAATTCCTTAAGGAATCGCTGCCGTACTCCTATGTGAGGCTGAGCCCCCCACCAAGGGGGGTCTTGCCAGACAACCAAGGCCAGCCCACCGTACTTCTTTCCTAACGACTTAAAACAAGTGAGCGATGTCAAGTTTACCAGGAGCGAATGTTTCTAATCAGTAAGACTGAAAATACTTGACATTTCTTTTTTAGCTTTCCCTGAACAGCAATGATGCTACATTTCAACCATATGGTTTAAATGCAGTTCAATGTCTATGCCACTTTCTCTAGTAGAGATCCCTGGGGAAGGTAGCAGAAAACTATCACAGCTCTGTTCTGCAGGGAGAGCTTTGTAGTAAAAAAACCCATAACCAAACCAAACAACCCACAACAAAACACCATTAATGTCATACACGGGAATTGTTCAATATCTGCAGTATGATTTAGCATCAGTTTGTACAGTGAGTTGCTGAAGAGCCTCTTTGGTGCCAGGTGCTTAATAAGAGGATAAAGTTAGAATTTCTGTTTATAATGTTGCTTGATCCTAGAATAGAATCAAAGAATATCCCCCACTGGAAGGGACCCACAAGAGTTATCAAATCCAATCCCTGGTTCCACACAGGACCACCCAAACCCAAAGGCCATTTGAATTCCAGTAGCCTGAGGCCGTGACCACTGCCCTGGGAAGCCTGTTCCATGCCCCCCATCCTTTTCCTAACACCCAGCCTGACTCTCCCTGACACTGCTCCATGCCATTCCGTCTGGTCCTGTCACTGTCACCAGAGAACAAAGATCAGTGCTGCCCCTCCGTTCCCCTTGTCCTGTGAGGAGCTGCAGGCTGCCATGGGGCCTCCCCTCAGCCTCTTTTCTGGGCTGAACAAACCCAGGGACCTCAGCTGCTCCTCGCACATATTGCTCTCCAGACCCTTTACCATTTTTGTAACCTTCCTTTGGAAGCTCGAAAATAATTTTTTCTACTTCTTATGCTGTGGCACCCAAAACTGCACACAGTACTCAAGGTGAGGTTTTACAGTGCAGAGCACAGTGGGACAGTCCCTCCCTTCACCCAGCTGGCAGCACTGGGCCAATGCACCCCAGGGTATGGTTGGCTTTTTTGGCTGCCAGGGCATGCTGCTGGCTCCAGTGCAATTTGTCATCAACCAGAACCCCTAGATACCTATGTGCAGGGTTACTTTCCGTCTCCTCACCTCCCAGTCTGTACATACAGACAGAGCTGCCCCATTCTCTGTACAGAATTCAGCTCTTGCTCTTCTTCATGCAGAAGGTAACTGCCCTCTAATGTGTCAAAATCTTGGTGCAAGGCTTCTTCACCCTTGAGGGAGTCAACACTCCCAAGATCTTTATTAGAGTCACTGATGGAAAAATTAAAGAGAGCTGGTCCAAAAATGGTGCCCTGACGAATCCTACTAGTAGCAACTAGGGCAACCCTCAGGCCATAGCCTCTCCTTGCCCAACAGAGCCATGTCTTGGTTGTCACAGGACATTCTTAGAGTCACACTACCATGGCTTTATGATGTCATAAGCCACCTCCCTGCTGACCCCTATATATACAGGGACCCTGACACCAGAGCACCAGTTGCACAGCAGCTAGGAGCTTGCCTGCCAGAGCTCTCTGAAAGAAGGAACACTTCAGAAGTTTCCTTCCCACTCCAGGTGAAAGCCTTCGTGAAAGAGGATGGATCCTCCTCATATTGATATATGAGCTTATTTAATCCCAGGGAAAGCCTATGGAGGAAACAGCAGTCTTTTTAAGAACTTACTACTAACTCAAAATTGGCAAATCTATTCGTCATGTGAAAAGTTATCACAGAAGAAGTGTTAATATTGCTGTGTGATACAGTTGTTATAGCCTTAGGTCTTGAGCCCGAATCCTAATAGCCTAATAGCTAATTTTTAGCTAAGCTTTCAGTAGAATGGAAATTCCAGTCAATATTTTAATGGAGACTTTTGCTGTTTCAGGCTGCGTGCTGCACTGCTATCGAGAATCACAGAATCACAGAACTGTAGGGGTTGGAAGGGACCTCTAGAGATCATCTAGTCCAACCTCCCTGCCAAAGCAGACTCCCTAGACCAGGTTGCACAGGTAGGCGTCCAGATGGGTCTTGAATATCTCCAGAGAAGGAGACTTCACAACCTCTCTGGGCAGCCTGTTCCAGTGCTCCATCAGCAGTCAGCCATCTGAATACAGGGCCACATACCCCTAGTGAGGCCAGCATGTCATTTCCCACGGTGCTTGAGAAGATACTGTTTGAAACAGCTTTGTTCTTGGTGAATAATAACATTATTATTTTTTTAATAATAATATGCGAGAAAGGAAAACACAGTAAATGCTAGGTCCTGCTAGAGATGTAATTGAAAGTAGTGAACTGCTGGCTTGAAACTGCTGGAAGGACATCATTCTGTGTACACACAGACCCAGCAGTGTTCACAGTCCAGACCTGCTCAGCTGTTTGCTTTGGACCTGTATGTGTTTTCTACTTCTTTATAAAGCAAATAGTGTGTCTTAGGCTACAGATGGCTTTACCAATTTAATGGTTAGTGGTCAAACATAAAATGGGGAATTTTGCAAAGCTTAGCATATTGTTAGGAGATTGTCTCCTTTGGCAACACTTTCTTATTTGGTTTCCACAAGCATGTGAACTATCAGGACAGTAATTTCACTGGAGGGAACCTGCCCACCTCTGTGCTGGATGAAAGGCAGGGGATGATGCTTGCAGCTACTGCTGGCAAGGGGCAGAAGTGAAGGGGTTGCAGGGCTGTTTGGCACCAGGAGAGGAGGAAAATCATACAGGGTCATCTGGCAGGAGCAGGTAAAGACTGAGCTTCAGGAAGGTTAGAAAACGTTCTGTCTAGTGAGTAGATGTTTTCATGCAGTGCTGGTTTGGGTTGCATTTTCGCTTATTTTCTTTTTCCTGTGTGGTCTTTTGCTCTCTGTCTTTACTTTGATTCAAGTTGAGGAGTTATGATTTGATTGTTCTGTTTTCCAAGGAAGCTAAATCCTGTGTAGTTTGCTCGAGAGAGCTGCAAAATGCTGGTAAGAGACAGGAGGTTTCAGATGGGTGAAGTTGCTAAGCTGACTGCCTGTGACCAACAGTTACACCATTTTGGGGAGTTTCAGTATTTGGGTTAATAGTGAGTATGCAAGTTATAAATCTCCTTGGTCTTAGTCCCTTTTTTCTCACTGTACTTTTCTATGTTTATTTGTTTAGAAGCATGGGATTTTCTCCTAGTTTATTCCTTGCCTGTCTCTTCAGGAGAGTAAGAGTCACTTTATTTGAACCCACAAAGCAAGTGTTCTCCTAAGTAGTTAGCATGACTTTCAAAGGGAAAAATACACATGTGCAATAGCAGGGTCTGGGTCTATTTCAGCTCTGTCAGCCCCCATCAGTGAGTTTTGAGCACCAGAAGACTTGAATCAAAATCTAATGAGGTGCAAGATCTTGCTGTACTTCTAATCCTAAAACTGGTTTGTTATAAGTAGTGCAATGTAGGGATGGACAGGGAGGACAAGACAGGACCAAGCCAAAAACTGCTTGTAAGCACAGGAAAAGTCAGCTGCTGTATAAGGTACTCTAGCCTACTTGGCTGCTGCAGAAGGAAACCTCGTGCCCAGCAATCTGTTGCCCACCTGTGTGTGCAGTCACTCCTGCAGGTGGGAGCAGTGCTCAGTGATTGCTGAGTGAATGCAGCTCAGAGCAGTGACATGCAGGTGCTCACCCTGCCCCTTTGCAGGTGTGCTGCCTGCTTTTACTTACATATATATTCCTTCCCCACCTTTGAATCGTTGCTGCCACTGGGAACTTTTGTTTTGCCTCTGTTTCTGAGAAGCTTTGAAGACCTTCAGGTTGTTGCTTTCAGTGATAACTAAGGTTGGTATGTGCAGCAGCACTTTCCTGACTAGTATGTTCACAACTTAATTTAAAAATAGGTACAGGGTGTTATGTGTACGTTGGGTAGGATGGTCACAGAAAGCCCAGTGAGGAAAGGGAAAAAAAAACAATGGCACAATTTTCTAGCCAAATGAGACTTATTTCTGTGAGAACTTAAGAATATAGAACTGAAGTTTCTTATCTGCTTTCTGCTCTCTCTGTATGCCTTGATAGTGCAGTTACAAGGGATAAGGTATTGGGAAGAACGCATGAGAAGAATTTGATCAGGTGAGCTGTTACAAGAAGCTTTCTGGTGTGGAAATGGGAATAGCTTGGATTTGTTTTATTTTCTTCAAAGCTGTTTTGCATTTCTGTCCTGACAGCTTCTTGGGAGGAAGAAGAATATTATAACAGAAGTTTATTTCTGTCCCTAAATTATTTTATTTTCAAGAGTTCTGCTGCACAACTATTTTACTGTTCTAAGCTATTAGACAGTAGAAAACATTTAAGTAAACCTTGTGTTGCCTCATATCTGTGCAACTGTTGTCTTGAAGTCTATATTTTTAATCCTCTTTTGCAATTTAAAATTGTCCCTCGTGTTTTATCCATTCATTTCCATAGCTGAATGTGTGCAGGTGTTTTGTTGTGGCTAATTAGAGAGAGGTAGCATATTCTTGTGCTTATGTACTGGTTATTAGTAAAAGCTCTTATAGCTACTGTCTTGTTACCTTAACCTTACAAGGTTATGCCTTAACTGTGTAAATCTTGGTCCTATTTATAATTCTGTATGCTGTTGAACTCCTTACAGAAGAAGTCTTCATGTGGTCTGCTTCTTGTGAACAGTCTTCACTGTTATGAATGGGAGTCTATTTAAGGTGGCATTGCTCTGTTTTGCTTGTTGTCGTTGAATTCAAACTATTTCTATCACTATGTCCAAATTGCTACTATAACCATTTTTTTTCTGTGGTGAAAGACTATAATTTTCAGATTATTTTATCTTCCATAAGCTTCTTTTTATCCTCTTCATATCTGTGACATGACAAATCTTATTCCTTTCTTTTCCACAAAATGTAATTAGAAAAACATGTGCTTCTTTGTTTTTGCTAAGAAGAATGAGTTTTGGACTGGGCAGTTGTACCCTGTTCTTCTTTTACTCTCAACTTTACTGTTCTGGAATCAAAAATAAGGCAGTATTTAGCAATTTTTCTCAGCTACAATTACATGCTATAATCCCCCCCTTACTCTGTGTCCTACTGGCTCCTTTCCTACATATAGACGAAGAACTTGAGAATGTATTGCAGAGTTAATTGAGTTCTTATTTTTCCTCCTGTACTTAAACTTAAGCATCCAGATAAAATTAAAAAAAAAAAAATGAGAAGAGGCAAGAAATTCCTTTATAAGAAGAAATGCAAGAGAGACTTCTGAATTTAATCTTACCTTGATCAAAAACAGTGGATTATTTTTCAGGCTCAATCGTGGGCTGTAAAATCTTGGATTTCAAGGGGATTTTTTGTAATTTCAGGGGGTATATTTGCTTCTACTTTCATGTACTCCTTTTTAATGAGTTAGTGGTGTGAAAGATGATTTGAATTGAAGCTGCCCTATCATTATTAAGTCAGTTGCAAAATAAAAGGTTAATAAACATGGAAAATAAAAACTATATTTTTGTTTCTTTAAGCATTTGGATGAAATGCTTCTGTCTGTGCACAATTTATACAAGACATGCGTTAGCTTAAGATTCATTTGCATGCAAATCCATGAACGTGACCACAAGTGAGACATCTCTGCACACCCACCTCGAGGTGACTGTATTTCGTAGCTCATCTCTTCAGAAGAATGTGTGAAATACAAATTGTTAGCAGTGTGATCAAAAGCTTGACTTAGTCAGAGTTTAGAATGCAGATAATTCAGTATGCTGTTGTTAAGACAGCATTATCTGCTATAACATAACAAATGGAAACAAAATTATCCTTTGTATTTGTTTATTTTGCTGTTGTTGTCTAGAGGGTTTTGTGCTTGTAAGCAGATACAGTTGGTGCTGAGTTCATGCTCAGTGTTAATGCTCTACCATTGTTAATGGTAGGTGGTGATGAGTTTGTTTTTCTTTTTTCTGTCCCTGTCTCTTCCAAGGTATTTCAGTTTCATGTGAAACTTATGGCTGCACTGAGTATTTACCAAGATGGTTACCCCAGTGTTGCCTTTTGTAGTTAATATAATGAACAAAATATAACAATAGAGTTGGAAATGTCATCATTGGGATCCTCTTAAATAAAAAAAACAGGGTGACATACAGATGGACTGTTGACATCAGAAAAAAGCAATGTTTGAATAATATGTCTGTTTAGCATTTAATCCAAAAAACTTACACAGCTGCTTTGGCTGCCTTCATTTATATTATTTATATAACTTTCAAACTTACAGCTATGATAATTTAAGTTTCCTGACTTAAAGTATATTCGATTTCAAGTTGAACAAAGAACGCTTCGTTTTTCAGTATACTGTAGACCCTTTAAGAATTCATGGATATTGTACTTTTTGAAGTGAAAATGTGGAGTATGCTGACTTTGCTGTATGGGTATGCATTTTTCCTATGCCCATTGGAATTGCTGTTTATAAAATTTGGACTCCTCTATTGTCATATAAGCAATACCAATTAAGTTGGCTAAAAAGGATTAGTGTTTCTGGGCAGATCATTTGTCCTTTTGATTTACTTATTTTGTCTCTTAATATTGAATATGCTGAGTTGCTTATCTTCTCAACTAAGTTGTATGTCCTAACATAAGAACCTAGATTCATCTTAGAGTAATTTACTGTCTAATTCTAAATGCTTAGATGTAAGAACAGTCCTCAGAAAGGCTTTGTTGATTTTTTTTTTTGCTTGTTTTATACGGGATGTTTCTTGTAAGTGGATTCTTTACATGAAAGACTTTCGAACATATGCATGTTCATAGAATGATAGGATGACTTAGGTTGAGATGGACCTTAGATGGGACATTGACAGCCTCTCTGGGCAGTCTGCACCAGGTCTCCATTGCCATTGCAATAAAGAATTTCCTCTTAACATCTAATTTAAATCTCCCCTCTTTTACTTTAAAAACATTCACCTTTGTCTTATCGCTGTAAGACTGTAAGAAGTCAATCTCTGTCCTGTTTATAAGCTTCCTTTAAGTACTAGAACACCTCAGTGAGGTCTCTCTGGGCTGAACAAGTCCAGCTCCCGCAATCTTTCTTCATAGGAGAGGTGTACTGCACCTCTGATAATCTTTGTGGCCCTCTTCTGGAGGGGCTTTTCAGTACCAGTGGCTCCACATCTTTCTTGTGCTGGGGGCTCCAGGCCTGCGTGCAGTACTCCAAATGGGGCTTGGCAAAGTCAGAGCAGATTGAAGTTGCCTGGAATTTTACTGTTGACTTCAGTAGAAGGAGGTGTGTATGTAATGATATATAAACAAATACATGTATTGTTTTGGATTAGTTAATGGTATAAAATAAATATAAAATTTGTGAAACATTTCATAACAAAGTAATAAAGGTTTTTTCTTAGAGTAAAAAGCTTGCTTGTTTATTGATGTATATAACGGGTATATGCTGACACATGCAAATACCAGTATTACTGTCAATATAATGGAAACAGTTCTCCCTCAACTGGAAGTAGTTGTTTTGCATTCAGGCATCGTGTTCAATTGTAGTACTAAAATGAAGCCCCAAGTGAAATCTTGAATCAGTTTCTACTTCCACAGCAGTGTACAGTACTGTATGTTGTTTAGTTACCACATACCTCAATAATTCAGAACAGTTGTCAGTTTGAGATCTACCAATTCAGAAAGCTGAAATAATGATTTATGGACTTTGTTCTCAAGCTGCAGCAATTCTACTGCTCCAAAGAAGCCTTCTAATTCTGCAGTGTGTGTACATGACCAGTGCTGTAAAGTACTGTTGGACTTTGCAAGACTAGACTTCATTTGACATTAACAGTAGGAGAAAGAAATTGGATTTACATTAGTTTTTAGTTAATCTCTGTTGCCTTAATATAGTGATGATATATTGGCACAGGGAGAAATATTTTCAAAAGCTTTCTGGAAATTTTATTTACATATTTGAAATCTGTTTGATGCTTTTGGAAGTTTAGACCAGAATGATATTGTTGGGTATGACTGTTTCATCCACATGTATAACAATCACTGTAATGTGGTTGTCTCAACTTTATGCTCAGATTGCTGTAAAATAATACAGCAAAAGGATTTGTCATATTAGAACCAAATTTCATGGTTACATGCTTTTGTAGCATGTACAGCCTGTAAAAATTGATGACGTTTTTGCTGTACGGAAAAGCAAAGAGTCAAAGCACAGTTGTCTTAGGTCTAATAATCCTATAGTCATAAGAAGAACTTGTGAGAATTGGCTCTGTCATGGAAATGAAGAATGTAGATTCTTACTGGTTAGAAAGAATGTGTGCCAGGCTAGTATTTTTTACTCATTAGTTCTTTAAAGAAGGAAATCATCTAAAACTACCGAATTATGCATTGGCATATATTCATTCCTTACTTTTCTATGGGGGTGCAGCTTGACTGTTAGAATGAGGAAAGTATTGCAGGGAATAATAGTACAAGGAGGATGTAGTATTTGGAGATCAAGTTCTTATTTGCTTCAGAGGTTAGGAGTGTACACCAAGAGAATAAAATGAGGTAACTGTAATGGGCTGTATTTATTCCCACATTTGGTGATATTTTAGTATTTTATGCTTATCTGATGATACAGTTATGGTCTCAGACCTTCTGTATAATTGAAGCATTAGTAATTGTGGGTGGAAATTTTATATTATTTTTCACTGTAGTCTCCCATGAGAAGAATAGACTATGCAGTTTTGTGGCAGCAGAGTCTATACCAGGGATGTATTTCTACACAATTACCTCCTCCTGTTTTTTCTACAGAGCTACTGCTGGCCATACCACCTATTTTATGTGATGACAACAGCATAGAAAGAATAGAGAGCAGAGAGTTGGGTTTAGGAAATTAACGCAGACAATTTTCATGTTGCATGAACAGAAGGAAGTTCAGGGTTGATGGCCAGCAGAAACTGCTGTTCCTCTGCTTCAGCCCTCTTAAACTCTAATCATTATCCAAATCCAATTAATTTCGTTGAAACCAGAGTCTCTTCTGACTCCTCTTAGCTGCCGTCCACTTCCCATATCTGTCTTTCTCTCCCACTGTGCTCTGTTCCCTGAAATGTCATCTTGCCACCACAGAGGTGTTGGTTTGTTTTTTTTTGTGTTTTGTGGTGTGTGGTGTGTTGTTTTTGTGTTTTGTTTTGGTTTTTTTTTTGTTTTGTTTTTTAACCTTCCCTGTTTTTAACCTTAACCCAGCTCTAGTTATTGTTGCATATCAGCCTCTGTGTGTTTATTTTATCTAAATTCTGGAGAATGCGCCGTTGTGTTACATATAACAACACAATAATCTGAAGGTGACGGTTTTAAGTTTAAAAAGACATGATTTACTAAGAAAATGCTCTTTATGATGTGTAAATCTAATCTTGTTACTATATGTTGCTGTTAATTACAGTTAATGGAATGTGACAATGACTAGAAGTATATCTACTCAAGATAACCAGATTAAATTTATTTAAGGCTGACCTATGCTAAGACTAGTCAGGAAGTAGTTAAAAAAAGTACTCTCACTTCCATTACATAATAATTATCTTATAACTACATAGGATCTGTATATCTTATATATTGGCATGTGATCTAGACCATGCCATCGGTTACTAGAAAATGACCTCTTTCTTAATCTAGTTCTAATCAGAAACTCTTGCTTCACAAATCCAAAATACTAATCTATATTGTAGATGATCACCATATCAGTGAAACTGGCTCCTTGAAAAAAGTTGTACCAGAATGTAAAATTACTATAAGCAGACTTCACGCTACACTTAAAAGCAGTGATGTCATTATTTCTTATGTTACACAGTGTTATTAGATTGTATCTTTGTCTCTCCAGTCATATTTACACTTCCAAATTACCTTCATTCATATTACTTCTGTATTTAAGTAAACCTGCCCACTTAGGATTTCTCTATTGGTTGGAAGAGAGCTTTGGATAGAATTTGATTATAATGCCTTAAATCTTATTTCAGTTCTGCTAATTTCTGCTCTTCATTGGCTCATGTTCTAGAGGTGTGCTTTTCTTCTTGAATTTATGGATCTGCGTGTTTTTATTCCTTTAGTGTGTTTTTCCATTTTTACGGTTGTTGCTTTTGATAGGTTAAGCACATCTGTCCATGTACTGCAGAGTAAATGCTGAATCTCACCAGTAATTATTTTGACTTCAGAATGAGTCTGCTTACTAAGTACTTTTTAAAAAGATTCAGAAGACACTGAGTAGGTAGAATGAAGTCAGTTTAATAAAACAATGTTCTCTGTTACGATACATAGAGTACAATTTGTTGTATGGATTGAAGAATTAATATATGCATTTTTTTCACTGTTTTTTCCTACCTCATTAAATTCATAAGGTAGTTCTTACTGCAAGGTCTTGTAAATATTCATAGAAGCCTTAGAGTGCTTAAAAAGAAAGCCTGTTGGGAAGATATGTATTTTATTTTGTCAGATGCTTTACATGTGCTGTAACAGTCTTCTACATCTGTTTATTTTTTTTTTTTCAGGGTACATGGGCCAAGATGGGCATTTTGGATCATGTGAAAACAAGTACTGTGGCCTGGGTAGGCACTGTGTCGTGAATGGAGAGAGTGGGCAGGCTGAGTGTGTCTGCATGGAGCACTGCAAGCCACACTACAAACCCGTGTGTGGCTCGGATGGAGAGTTCTATGAAAACCACTGTGAGGTACACAGGGCTGCCTGCCTGAAAAAGCAGAAGGTCACCATTGTCCACAATGAAGATTGCTTCTTCAAAGGTAAGTGAAGCTGATCAATATCTGAAATATTGCTATTGGTTATGTGTTTTCAAGCAGTTCAAGTTCTATAGAACATGTGTTGAAAGCATAGCAAATAGATGACTCAAAGTTAATAGAGTTAAATATTTCACTCCAGAGATGTTGTATGAGTTTTCTTTGCATTTATACTTAGTGCTATCTGTGATCACCTTTTTTAATCTGAATAAACAAAATGTTTCTTGGGAATCAATCATTGACAGTTTCTTAGATGTGTGGCGGTTGACTGCATTCATCTAAATGTCTTTACGGTCCCAAAGCCCAACATGTATTAATCTCTCTGATAGGAAAAACATAATTTGAAATTGCTGAGGGGTTTGGCATGTCTGCAGGTTCTATGCTTACATTTGGTGTTGAAGTTGATGAATAGGTAAACTGACAGCTTATTCATAGCCAAATGCATCTTGCTCACTTTGAATTTGGATGGTCAGCTTCACTTGTGTGTTTACCAAAGCATGCAAGTTTAGTGATGTTTTCATCTATGGAATGCTGAGAGATGGAATTTAGATCAAGAGGCTTGTTATACTGAAGGTGTCAGCTATCTCTAAATTTGTTAGTTATGCTTTTCTTCTCTTGCTGTAGTCCCGTGGTAGGTTTATGGATCATGTGGTAAACTGGCAACAATTAAAAGACTGTATGAACTGTTCTTCCCTTTCCTGTGTCTGATACAGAAATACGTGGATTCAGCTAAATGAAATCATATTTTTCCCCTTAAGTATGGGTGGAACACAGGCATGAAATAGTAATTGAAGCAGGAAGTTTTAAGTATCACGTTTCTGACCATCTTTTCCTGATGTTTGAGTCTTGTACGCAAACTGTAGAT
Organism: Aquila spilogaster; assembly: GCA_024606505.1. NCBI lineage: Eukaryota > Metazoa > Chordata > Aves > Accipitriformes > Accipitridae > Aquila > Aquila spilogaster. Next base: position 20,085 of record JANHGO010000333.1, read on the forward strand.
TTTTGGTCATGGTTCTAGATAATCAGAAATTAGTTTTCTACAGCTCTTATTGTAATTTTCATCTTTTTTTTTATTAGTGTGATTGTATCATGGAAGGTGAACTTGCATCAGACACTGAACACTGTGATATTAGCTTTGTGCCAAATCTAGAATGCTGGAACCATTACTTCCTGGGAACACGTTCCCATGAGGAGCAACAGTGACTCCAAGCTTCTAAACAGCTCAGCTGGACTTTTGTATGGGGCTGTGAACTACATGAGCTATGGTGTCACTAAATGGTGCAGTCGGTGGACTGCTCAGGTTCTGGGGACTGAATGCCCCACACTGGATGTCAAATAGGCTTCAGTAATATATTCTTTTTTATGTTGACTTCAATACTGTTTTTCCTAACTTCAGACCAATAAACCTACACAGGAGATCAAAAATTTCTTTGTGACATAATTCAAGTTATATTTCTTCACACAATGATCTTCTAGGAGGTTTTTCTTATAAATTTTTTTTATCTAACAGTAATACCCTAAATCATTTTGACAAACTGCAATTTAGTAGGACTTCTCAGGACTGTAACACATGCTCCTGTGTGCTAGGACTTTTATAGAATATTTCTAGAGTAAAAGTTATTTCAGGTATGAGCTTTTACTTTTAAGTTGCTTCTGTATCCTTCTGATATTAACATTTTAATTTTTCTTTCTATTTTTTTTCTATCACTTTTCAGAAACTTCTAATCTGTTAAAATGTATGTTAAGCTTCAATTTCTGCTACTACTACTAAAATGGCTAGGTTTCTGAGGACTGTTATAATACTTGCTATTCTGTTCATAACTGACAAACAAGTAAAAGTAGAAACTCAGGAAACTAAAGAAAGTCTGCTGATGATACTGAGTTGTGAAGGGCAGTGAGGATAAAGAGCTGACTATGAACAAATTGAAAAGGGATATGGGCCAGCTGGAAGAAGTTCACAGTAAATATGACAAATTGTGGGATGGCTTATGTAGGATCTGGAAAAGGCTTACAAAATCATCAGGGCATGCTGAGGGTATGTGTGAGTAAATGGTTTGCCTTCTATTCCAGTGAAAGAAGGAAAAAAACATCAAGGATGATGGCACAAGCAAATTAAAGCCCCAAACTTGTGTTGTTTTTCTTCTTTTTTCTTTAATCTTGTTTGGTACACAGGAGATCTCATGGGTAAAAGCAACATCATGTTGTGCAATCAGACTTTGCGAATATTAGGGTCAAGTATACAGATTTTTCTTCTGCATTTTCTAATATTCCCACCATCAGGGAGGGGAGAGTCATATAACTTCTCTTAACATTTCTGTGGAAGTGAGTTGAAGGGAACTAAATCCTAGCAATAGCCTGCAGGAGAGATCTAGAATACTGATCTAGCCTCTCCAGTGATAGCAACAGTATTAGTCCGAAGATATTTTTTTGTTATCTGTGCCCTAAATCAGTGTAGCCTTACACTAATTCCTGGAATACTGACACATTCATTTAGAAGCGCTAACACTTATTTTGTTTAATTTGAAGTTTATGCACTCGAAAAGGAAACATAAGTCTCTGTCATGTTATCAACCTCACTTTAGGAAGAATTTGATCTTCAGTGTCAACCTTGAATATCCATACTCATTATTCAGTGTTGATCTTCAAGTACTTTCAGAACAGACTTAGGATATGTTAATTAGAATGAGATTCTGGTGCAACAGAAAATTTCTAAGTAGTTTCCTTTGTTCTGTGTCTGTCAGCTGGCTTTCCTGTTGGTGTTCTGAAAGCATCGTTATTATACTCTTTCTGAAAACTTGATCCCCTGTGGGTAGAATACACCCTTAAGGTTGCTGCTGATAAACCTTTAAAATTCAACTCTCACTCCAGAAGTATATTCCGCATGAACTGGATTATCAAATGAACCAGGAATTGAGCCATTTCATGCAGGAAATTGCATGTATTTTTAACTCTTTACAGTATTAATTATCCATAGAATGGAAAAAAAAAAATAAATAATGGTGGGTAAATATTCGGTGTCTTTTAGTATTTTATGTTGAAAAGGGATGTTGTGGCTAATGGAAAATCTGGTTCTTTTTACTGTTTAATGAAACCGTAAACTAAATTTTAGCACTCTTGCTCTAATCTGCTGCCCCATCTTTATTCCCTGAGTTGCATTGCTCATGAAATTTGGAAGGTTGTCATTGTTTTTTCCTCAAGCATTGAAGCAAGATTTGTTACAAATATTTTTCCTAAATCACTCCAAATTGTCGTCTTAAATTGTACCAATTAGCAGAAACATTAGGTCTGCATATGAAATATCTGCTATGGGAGGAGTGAAGTTGAGTGCCAGTACTGCATTACTACTAAAATGTAGAGCTCTATTTCTCCTTCCCTTTGGTTTAAATACAGTGTAGGATGGGACAATAGCAAGCCACAGCCATGTTATAAAGCAATGTTTGAGTGGCAAAGATAGAGACTGAAAATATATCTATGGCTTTCATTATCTCACCACTGGAACAAATGTATTTATAAGGTCTAACCTATTATGTATTCTGCATTCATAGTGATTAGGAATTAGTATTCTCTAGTTAATCTCTGTACAAAAATTAATGAAGTTTGAAATTACTTGCAGGAGCATTGCTGCTGTTTGTTACTGTGTAAGGAAAAGGATACGTGGACATCACAAATTTTTATTGGTAGAAGGATTTGAGTTGTAATTTTTTTTCTGGTTTTAGTAATAGAAGTTGAATCTGCTCAAAGAAGCCTATAGTGAAAGCTGTATTCCAAAGTCTCTGTCAACTCAATGACTTAGACAAGCAAGATAATAAATGTAGACACGATTATTTGGGTTGGAAACCTATTTGTGTTGATAGAGTGTAGGAGCATGAAGAATTTCAATGAAACTGCATTTGGTGTAGTGCTTTTTTCCTAAAGTAAATGAGAGAACAAGCTTGGGAAAGAAAAAATAGTTCTAGTGACTTGAGCTTGGAGGGCAAATTCTGTGTTTGCATGAGCAGTTTTATGAATTATTGTAACTTCTACATGTATGCCAAATATAGTTCAGTAGTTATCCTGAATTGACACACTTGGATAATATTTACCAGGAATAGGATCTTTAAGTCTTTTTTTCATTAGAAATGTATACATTGTTCATACTTGTACTGAATTCTTTGTATATTTTATGTACTAATTGAAGTGCTTAATTTGAGTTCCTTTACTATACCAGATGCTGCATGAAGTTTGCAGTTCAACTTCCATTTGATTGACTGGTGCAACAGTAGCTATTTCTAAGTGTCCTTTATGGGGCAGAACATCATCTGTTTTGTCATTCCTTTCAGACAAGGGAACATGAAGGGAGACGAACTTTGTAGGACTGATAGGAGAAGGTATAAGCAGGAGCCAGAAACACACCCTGGCTGTAAAGGCTGCTGATGTCCTGGACTGTGCTAGGCAGTGTCTTGCCTGCAGGTGCTGGAGAGAGATGTTCCTTCCCTTCTGCTCAGCACTGGTGAGGCCACATCTGGAGAACTGGGTCCAGGTCTGGGCTCCACTGTACAAGAGATGCATGGACTTAATTGAGCATGTCCAGCAAGAGAGAAGTCTCCCTCCTTGCAGATCCCTCAAGGCCACCTGAACATGGGCCTGGGCAGCTGCTCTGGGTGGCCCTGCTGGAGGTTGGGTTGGGCTTGATGGACCCGGAGGCTCTTTAACCTCAGCCATTCTGGGATTCTGTGGATAGGTATATCTGAAAAACACCCCTTACTTCTGCCTGGTTTTGAAGGGTCAGCAGGTGGTACACAGTAGTCTGCTTGAGCCAGTAGTGTCCAGTACCTTTGAAGGAGATTGGCAACAACGAAGAAAAAGAAGTAGTAGAGTTCTGTCAAAAGACAAGTCAGTGGAGAGGTAGCATTAGGGTGCTCCTTTCTAACCTGGCTGCTTGCGCTTGCCTACTGCTGCAGCTAGGGCAATGTAGGTCACAAGGTGTATTTTCTTTGCTCTTCTCCTCCTGCTGACTTGGTCCTGTTACAGAAGAGCGCTGACATTGCAAGAAGGATAGCACAAGTACGGTTCAAATATTTTCTGCATCCTCAATTGCACCTTACAGCATTTTACAATAATAATTGGTAATCTCTGGATAAACAACAGACAGCAGCAGTACATAATTTAACCACAATGGCTGCATGTTCTCCAAACCTATTGCTTCTCAATGCCAGCTATAATTCTCTGTAATTATTCTAATTAAATATAACCTAATCTGATAAATGGGACTATGGGCTTGCAAAAATTATTACACAGTAAATCAGACAACTTAAACTTTTAAATCATAAATTCATTACAAATGGAGAAAATCTAGTCTTCAGGAGGGCATTTAAGTTCTATATATTTTTTTCACGGTTTAGAATAGCAAAAAAGCATTAAGCTAAGGCATACATGCACACTATTTGTCTAGTGTATGCTTTTAAAATTTTAATTAAAATCATGTCAGCTTTATCATTAGGTTTTGAGGAAAGTTTACATTAGTGGATATTGTGGCTGGCCTTTAAAATCATTAGTATTTAGAAAAATATACAAGACATTGGCATAATAATTGAATTCAAGTTGGCTAGTATATGGTATACTATTCGAGAGAAGAAACAACTTTTTTTTCTCATGTAATGGAGAAAATTAAGCATGTAAAAATGATCATTAACATCAATTTCTGACTTCAGTAGCTTGTAACTGATGGGGGAAGTAAATCTGCAGTAGATAAAACTTGCCAGTTAAAAGCTGCTTCTTGTGGTTTGCTATTTGCTTCTCCCTTACTAGTATTGTGGGAATAGTTCTTGTTGACATAAAACAGTGCTGATTTCATAGTTTTTGTTTATCCATTAAAATAAATTAAAAATACTTAGCCTTTTTGGAACCTGAAAAATTGGTTATAATACAAAAGTCATAATAATGTTGGCAGCACCTTACATAGGCACAGTTTCACCAGTTTCTGTAAGATATTCTGTAGATAATTATAATAAGCTACTGGAAATAGCGGAACACAGTTACTGAAAAGTAAGAGAGACTCTTTCAAATTCAGAACCCAGTGAAGAGCTTCAAATTTTTCTTATTCTCCTTCTCATTTGATGACTATAATACACTGATACAGAGATGACTTCCCCACACCAGCATCTGTGCAATATTTTCAATCTGTGTGAGGTGTGGTTTTTTTGTTCTTATTTGATTGATGGGTTTTGTTTCTTTCTATGTATTTTTTAATTTTTTGAAGCTGTGGTATGGACAAGTATGAAAAATATCCAGAAAAATAATGAGCTTCAAGGAGTTTATAACAGGGAGAGGTAGGCAGTATACTCTGCTAATTAAGGGCTAATATTTGTTTCAGATGCTTGAACAGCACAGTGTTGTTGAACATATGTGGCATATGTCTTTATTCTCAGGACTTGAAATTTTTCAGATTGAAATCACAAAGGTTTGCTACTGATATCGAAGAAATAATGATGTTAATGTTGTTTGAAATCTGTATTTTCATGGAGAAATTAGATTGCTTAAAGTTATTTGAGAGTAAAAAACCAGTCTCTGTCAGCTGACTGAGCAAACGTACTTTTCCTAATACTCAAGCATGGAATAAATTAAATTTGGGGCAATGGAATCTAATTAGATCCTTTAGTTTTCTCTTTGTCTGGAATGGCAACACTGATGTTTTCTTAAAGTTATTGGAAATAAACAGCAGAAATAAAAGAAAACAGATAATGGAAAAAAAAAGAAGTTAAAATAGAGCCTGAAGGAAAATTGTACTAAACCTCCACTTTCTATGAATGATGTTTAATATATTTCATATTTTTGCTCTTGTTTTGGGCTTGGGTACAGTTAAATTCTGAACTATATACCGCCATGAAAGTTTGTTTTCTTAAGGGCTAGAGCAGATGGTGGATTTTTTTTTTATTTTTCAGCATTTAGAGACAAAGACTGCTGAATCTCTAGAAGAAAGTGTTATCGTCATGGAAAACTAGTGATGTTGGCTGTAAACAAGTAGGGTTCTTAGTAGTAGCCATATAGAGATCACACCTAAGGCTTTCAGTAAACACAGTGTATTGAGGCTTTATTACTAACAGTATTCCAATGTAGATTTTATCTGCTTAATAATATTAGGCATGTAGAATTGAAAAAGTGATACAGACTATTTAATTAAATAGCAAGTTTTAATTTTTATTCATCCCTTGCATGTCAGAAAACTTCACTTGCAAGTAGAAAGCTATGTATTTAGCATTTCTGTCATCCATTGTTAGTTAACTGAGTAACAATCTTCTAAATACACAGGGAATCCTTTATGTTGTCAAGAATTTGGAATTTACTTGAGATTATATAGTTAATGTCTCCTGGAAAATAAAAACAATTCTGAAGTTTAGCAAAAGGGCAAGTCTTATATCATTAAAAAAAATAATCTGCAAGTGAGAAAACACCTTTGCTGTTTTAAATACTAATTACGGTCAAGGAGTTGTTTCATTAGTGCTCCTAAATTTAAGACAACTGCTGAATGGGCCATTTCTTTGTTATTTTCCCATTTCAGCTTCTCTTTGAAAAAGGTCCTTGCCATTCAGATGGAACATAAAGACTTTTATTGGTCCCTAATGATGCAAACTGTAGTTGTGTAATCATCATTTTAGAATATGAGCTCTGTGTGCTCTTAGATTTGCTGTCATTTTATCACAATTGTAGAAGCATCTTTAAGTGTATTTGCTTTAGCAGATGGTGAATAGCCACACTGGGAATAGATCCATCTTTTTGACTGTATGATCAAGTTTCAAAGCAGATACTTTACTTATGGTAGCTAGAGGAAAAACATACTTCTGTAATAAACTTGGAAGGAAAAAAATGGTAAAAAACTTTTAAAGCCTCTTATGATGCTGAACAGAGGAAGTCAGTATATATCAGACACATGAGAATATGTGATGCTATAAATAGGTAAGAATGCTAATGCTTTCTTTAACTTTTGCTTTAGTATTTTTAAATGTATTATTATAGAAATTAGAAATTGTATGTTTTAATTTTTTGTGTTTAAAAACCAAAGAACAACAACAACAAAAAAAAACCCTGGGTATTTAGTATTATAGTGGAGGTGGGGGGGGGGAAGCCCTCCACTTGACAGGGACTTGCTTTCCTTTGTTTGTTTATCTGTATGTTTGTATGATTTCTGTCTCTTTTTCCTTATTTTCTACCTTTTCTCTTTTACTTCTTTTACTCTTTCACTCTTTGTAGTATCTGTCGCCTAATATTCCTTAGCATAGGAGTAACTTGTGCCAAAGTACTCTTACCTGTAACACTTATTGATCATTATTAGCAAATTAGCCAATTTTACATCCAAGTAGAGTATTAGTTATTGCTAAGGAAGTTATCCCTCTGAGTATTGGGTAACTTCATCGTGGTATCAGCGCTTGCTGACTAGGGGAGATGTGACTTAGCAGATAGAAAAACTTTCACCCCTGTAACCCACATACCCCTGTATGACACAAACTTATATTTCTTATAATATTCATTAAAAGTCCATAAAAAAAAAGGAAAGTATAGTTGGTTCACAAAAACATTCCAGTAAAGTTAAATACTTTAAGTTATCTGTCTCTTCACTAAGCACAGGCTGTTATTTAGCAAGTGATATTGTGAAGCCACATTCAGAATGGGGGTTCTTTTCATATACTTAGGAATGAAAGTTTATGTACAAAAAGAATAGAAGGAATAGCCTGTCTTGTACCTTAGGATATTAACTTACTATTTTTCTTTTTGCTTTGTGATGTGTGGCTGTCTTGCCTGCTTATTGGGAGTATCGTCATGTGATATTTTTTTCTCATGTACAAAATTTGCAAATTGTTTGTATATTTATTTGTGTAATAAATATTTGCATTGAGTTGTGCTTTTATACTTTTTTTTTTTACCTTGGCTTGCAACCTTCTTTGAAAAACTGTACTGTACTGTCTTTACATGATTTCCTTCAGCTTGACCCTGTTTTCTCTTTACCTGTCTCTTGCAGAGTGGAATTGTGTTCTGTCCTTTAAATTCACATACAGTTACCATAATAAGGTAACTGAGGAATAATGATGTTTGCTGGAGCACAGGAGTCTTAGAAGGGTTAGATAAAGCTAACACTAGCTTGTGATGAAACAGTGGTGAGGGGTGCTGCTTCCTTTTGATATACTTCGTAGGTCTCAATCCAGGAAAAAAAATCAAGTCTGTTGGCATGTCTTGTGGGTTTTCTCCCTGATATACTGTCTTAGGTTGAAAAATTTATCTTTGAATTGCTTGAAGGGATCTGTTTACTGTCCTGAATAGGATGTAGTTCCATTGTGTGGAACAACCATCTTCCTTTATATTTTGGGGATTAAAATATGGCAGAGATTTCATTGAATCTGAGAATTTTACTTTGTGTTTTGAAAACTGCATCAGAGTTATGTTCCTCTTTTACATGGCAAGTGTGATAGTTGAGACAAATTGCAGTAGCCTTGTTATTCTGTTGCTAGTATTCAGGATCTGCTTGGTTTTTCTTGAAGTCACTTTGGTCACGTTCTTTCCTAAGGCTGAACCCATATGTTCTCTGTCATCTCCACTGCAGTCTCTGTGATTGTAGAAAGAATTGTAGAGAGAAGCAATGATGGGAGATAACTTACTGTAGAGAATTTCAGAATTTCCAGGATATTTTCAAAACACAAATATTAATAGGTGTTAGCTTGAATAGAAACGAAAGACTTGGGTGAAATAGTAGAAATAAAGTGTTATTAGGGGTAAAGAACACTGTAGTTTATATGCATTTGTTATTTGTTGCACACTGACTTAAACCAAGAGGGAGGATTCTCTTAGGGGAACCTAGACAGCTTTTTCTTCTGCTGCTGAGAATGAGTTTCCATCTCTGTGTCTTGGGTTCTCTGTGGGAACATATTCTACAGCACAAGCCATAATAGGCTAGTTCAGACTTTCCTATGGGAAAAAAAAACAACATTGATTATCATCTTTGACAATAAAAATTGGTCTGCTGTGGGCGGTGTTTTTAGATGTTTTGCAGGTTTGAATTTTCTTGTCTGCTAATAAGATGCAGGAGGAAACATCAAATTGCTTTGGGATGTATTTCAAAATACAGGCATTTAATAGCATTTTAACTCCATTCACAGACAATAGCGCTATTTCCTTTTTTAATAGCAAAGAAACCTCTTAAAGGTAGGAACCTATCAATTGAACTATTTTCAATTTCCTCCACTGACATCCTGTATCAACTCTCAAATACATCCCATTACTGTTATGACAGTTGAATCGTGCTATAGCAATTTGTTCATATTAACAAATATAGTATTATTCTCTTAATACACAGTTTCAAAACAATACCTTTAAACAGTTGTCCAGATGTGCTTTTTATGTGATAATTTCTATATTTCATTTGCATAAGTGTAAACCTCTTTCTGACTTAAGCTTTGGGAACATGTAAGATTTTTACCGTGGCTGTGAATGCAAAAGCCTTTTCGTTCTAGATGAACTTACGTCATAACAAAACAAATAGTAAAACCATAATCCCTGGTAAATTGTCAGTGGTTCTGAAGTGACAAAGTTATCATGAGTTTCATTGAAGTAAAGCAAGAATTACCAATAGATATATTGTGCATGTGCATACAGTGTTACTGACAACAAGGACGAGACTTTGGAATTTCTGTTCCAAGACTTAACGTGAGAGCCAAATCTGTAGTTATCATTCATCTGAGCTCAGTAGCCACTTGAGCAACTTTGTATAGTGTTCATATTGACCAATTTAAATGACTTCAAATAGTTTATACCATCACTTAGTTATAGTCACTTAACATTGTCTTTTTAGCTTCTTTGATGTGAAGGTAATAAGTGAATTGCATTTCCTGATGTAAAGTCTCAGTTCCAGTTAAAAAAAAAAAAAAAAAACACACACACAAAAATAACAACAACAACAAAAAACCTTAATTGTTTTTGTCAACTGCTAGAAAATGCTACACCAGAACATAGCTGCTATAAATGTTGTAGGGTGCATATAGTATTTTGTCAGCTCATTTTCACATATTTTAAATTGAAAGTGCTTTGTAAATTCATAGTTACTGCTGAGTAGAGGAATTACAGTTCTTGAGGCTTCCAATTTCTTCTTCTGGAAGTGTGAACTATCTTTAAAGGTGCGTCTGGAGTAATGTTATGTTTCTGTTCTGCCATTTTTCAGTAGTGTAGGAAAGAATGTGAGCGGTAGTCATCTAGAGCGGATACGTGAGTCTTCAATAGAAGAAATGGTATCTATGTAGAAGTATAAGTGGTGAATAGGAGAGGTGTATGGCATAGGCTCGTGTGTATATGTGTATGCTCTCTTATTCTTTCTTACTCTTTTTATTATGAGAAACGAAACAGCTGTGAGATGCATGTGTGTCACTAAGCAGATCTATGCTTTGTTTTTGTATAAGAAAGTGAAGCAGCTCTGATTAGGATTGCATGCTGGTAGTTGCTGGACCATAATGTTTAAGATACCAGCTAATTCTATAAAACGAGCAGGAGAGGGACAACTATCTCAGTTTTTACTTATGTATATTTTTCCAGAGTGAGATTTACAAATGACAGACTAAAATAAACCCTCATTAATCAAATTCAGTATCTGGAATAGTTTGAACAACTGTGCAACACAGAAAATTCTTATTTGGAACTAGTAGACTTTCTATCATTTGGCATTAGTAAGTCACTAGTCATTTGAAAAAGAAAAAAGAAGTCTGGACTAATTCAGGAATCATTTCAAAAAGTCTCAATTGGAACCAACTTGAAATAAGACAGATATCAATTTTATTGCATTGTAGGCCTACACACTATACGAGGACAGGTTTATTTCCCTAGCTATCCTGAGAGCAATGCCCAGAAGAGGGGAAGAGAGACTGAAAAAAGTCTTAGAACCAACATCAGTGATGGATGAGTAGAAAAATTCCTTAGGAAATGTGATCAGAGCTCTATCAGAAGGAATGAATTAACTAATTGCCTGTGAGTGGTGCGGTTCCAATGTATGTATTTTCGAAACAAACTATCTCTGTAAATCAGTAGGAGGAAAAAAGTGCATAAGATTGAAACACACAAAAAAATTAGAAAAGGAATCACGTAGAACATATTTTCAGATTGACTGGTTGCAGTTTGCAATATTATTAATCCTACAAGGGCTGCTTTGAAAGTAATATCTCCAATTTCATTACAGGATAGTTGAACTAGATGACCTTTAAGGGTCCATTCAAACTTAGGGGTTCCATGATTCTATTCTATTATGCTGACCCATGACAATGGATGTTGGCTGGATGACGGTAGAGGTAGAAATTTCTCACCAGTTTTCCATTACATCTTGTTGCTGTGCAACGTATGGCAGCAGAGGGGCAGTCTGACAAAATGGTGTCTGACATGTGGAAGTACATATGAAGCAAAGGGTGGAACTGTTTTCCTACATGCAGAGAAAATGGTGCCCACTGACATCCACTGACACTTGCTGAACATTGATAGAGTCCTAACAGTGGCTTTGAGCAATGAGGTGGTGGGTGGTGAATTTCAGCAACGGTAAAAGCACCAATGGGTCGCCTCCTGTGATGCTGGTTTTTACAAGCATGATGTGCGGGCTTCTGTTTATCTCTGCTGATGAAAATGCATAGCTAATAGTGGTGACTAAGTTGAACAATAGTGTTTTGCAGCAGAGAATTTGCTCTACTGACCAGTGTTACTATGCTTGTTGTATCTGTTGTAGTTTCTGTGGAAATCAATAGTAGATGTTACTTTTGGGGTGACCTTCATATATGCCGCCCAAGACAATTCCTCTTCACTCAGCGTAGCCCAGACGAGTCAAATGGTTGGATGCCTGTTGTGTAGCATAACTGTGTTTCTCTGTAGTTATCTGTGTGATGCACTAAATGTGACACGCAAAATAGACTCCTATATGAATTGGCTATAGTGTTCCCACTAGAATAAAAGCAGTTTGTTTCATCTCTATGATCATATAATTAGGGACAAGTTTATCTATTAAATATTTGTCACAAGATGTGTTGGCTCTGGAGCAGAAAGCACAGAGCTTATTTGCTTGGTAGGGTTCTTTTGCCCATAGCTGTGCTACTCTACAGGGGAAGTAAATTATGTTGGGCCTTTAATATTGCTGCTCGGTATTTGTCACTACAGATGAACCCAGGCTTTGTGTTATGTCCTTTCTGCCTCCTAACACAACAAGGAATGTAATAATTTCCACATCATGTGTTTCCACCTGTATTGTATATGGCATTAGAATTATGTGGTGCAAAGTAGAAAGGAGGAGACATCAGATGCATTACTTCCATGCTTATGTATCTAAGCTGAGTTACAAGTTTAGCGTGAGTGTAGCAGATTTTGTTACAAAAGCTTACACAGAATTTTTTTTTTACCTAGCTATTCAGTTTCTACATGGTGTTTATTTGCTGAAATTATCATCTTAAACTTTTTTTTTTTTTACCTCTTCTCATTTGATACTAAAATTACCTGGAGGTCTCTATCTTAGAGTTTCAAACTTAACAAAAAGGACTTAATAAATCATAGAATGGCTTGGCTTGGAAGGGGACCTTAAAGCCCATCCAGTCCCAACCCCCTGCTGCAAGCAGGATTGCTGCCCTTCAGATCAGGCTGCCCAGGGCTCTCTCCAACCTGGCCTTGAAGGAAGGGCATCAAGGGCAGAAGACACCATTATTGGCATACCAAAACAGTTTGGTCTCCCAAACTGAACAATAATTCAGACTTTTTCCTTGCATTGAACTCTAGTACAACATCAAGTACTATTTTAAAGCATTGCTGAATTTGAATCTGAGTACTGAATGCTTTGATCCCAGCTGAACCTTAGATACAGCAAAAAAAACAAGCAAAGAAAAAAGCCCCTCTCAGCTTCCCTTTCAAAATATCCTAGGCATTTCTTTAAAATATTTAGAAAATTCTGAAGTACATTTGATTACATGTTAGGCAGAATCTCAGATGAGACTACAGAAGCCTGTCAAACGGAACATCTGCAGTTTTAAATGCATACTTATATTGGTGGTACATAAATATAGTTATTAAAATAGGTACCTAGGACTAAAAAACATACATACTTTGTAATTACTATATGAGAGGGAATTTTACAGTTCATGTGAATGGAGAAGGACAGAAGATGGAGGATTATGATATATACTTAAGAAAGGGGTTTACTGTATGTGAGACAAGACAAGGTTACATGATGGTGAGTTCCAAGAGGAAAAATAATAGTAGAACACCAACATAAGATCTTTAAACTGAAGTACTGGTAATTTCCTGTAAACTACCACAGGCTTTTAGCTAGTATTTTTAATTTACCTACTCAATTTATTGGAAAAGTTGCTTGCACCTTTCAATTCCTATTGTACTTGAGATCAAGTACTTCTGAAAATGTACACTATTTCTGTGTACTCTTGGTTTGAACTGGATGGTAAAATAGCCTTTGAAAATAGAATGCAATGTTTCTTATTCTTTCAGGTGTTTTCTAGACAAGTAGAAGTAACTTTGGCACGTTCAGGGTTAAGTAGTTTTGAATTAATTTTCATATGGAAAAAATCATGTCCAAAATTAAATCAAAAAGTACTTATTTTGCCTTCTTTGTGTCGGCATTTTATGCACAGGAAAATGTAGGTAGAATGATTTTTCTGGAGACAGACTAAAAAAGGGGACAAAATTATGACAACTTTTTGACTGGTAAAGCTATAATATGTGAAGTGTACTTTGCCATCTTTTTATTGTACCATGTACATTACGCCAGATTAAACTGTATTAGCTTCTGGAGTTTGAATTAACGATTCTCATTATTTCTAAATTGTTTATAAACCCCAAATATTCATAATGAGTTGGCTGAAGTTTGGTTTTATAACTTGGAATATAAAGTGCTATTTAATTTGAAGCAGTGAGCACTCACTTGGATTTTGCTTATTGAGCAGTTTATGACCTGAGGAGGTCATAACAGCGATGATTTTTACATACAGAGTATGCTTAATCATCATGGCAATTTCGGTGAAACTGAAGACCCCTGGAAAGTGAATGTGTGCATATTCTGAGATGATGGCACAAAGAATGATTTTAAAATGGTTGTAGGATATAGTTGGATTATTATTTCATAGAAAGCCTTAGTTCTCTGTTTCTGCTTAATGAAACAGCCTGTCTTACTGTTTCATGTGCGTTGTTGTTACAAGCTTTGTCTATCATTTCTATGCTTCAGAAATCTGTGAAGGTTTCATGTAGCTGAATATACTGAAGTCCAGAGATGTGTCCTGTGATAAATTTATTGCTAGAATTTAAATAGAATAGAAAACAGACTTTGAGGAGGAATCACATGGATTATAACTTAAAAATTGCTGTTTCTCTGAATGTAATGGTTACAGTAGTCACAAAATTAATGATGATAGTTCCAGCATGTTCATATCCTCAGTTTTTGTTGAGTATCATCCTATCAAAATCTGTTTACTGAAAAAGCATATTTTTTTTATATATAATTTACTGGATAGTGATCCAGCTGAAGTCACTTAATAACATAGGCTATGGAGGATATTATAGGTGTTTTTGTTTTATTTTTTTTCCCTTTGATTTCACTGTACTTGAGGAAAAAAATCTCCTAATGAGATTCTTTTACAGCTGTTCTATACCTAACAGTATGTATCCGTCCCATGAAAGTAACTGCTTCAAGTCTGTTGCAAGTAGTTAAGTAATGCCAGTCTGATCCACATTTCAGATCTAAAGAATTTCATTCATTCATACTCTTTCAACTGTTGTATAACTTAAAATGTGTATGATGCAGATGTTTTCAGAAAATCTGTGTAGGTTAGGACTATTTGTCAGCAATTAGCTGTCAGGCTTTTTATTGCTTTGACACAAGAAGTAATAACTTGCTGTAAGACAATTTCATATTTCACATTCAATTTATCTGGCAGACATGCACGTATACATTTCATCCAAATGAAACAGTACAGCATGTAAAATCCTTATTCAAAGGGTCCTGATTTTTGCTGGTTTAGACAGTTAAGAATAGGTTTGCTGTTGGCAGATATGTAAATGTTAGTGAGTAAGATTCAGAGATTCTCTCCCCTAAAATTTGTCAGTCTCCCATATTAGACCTGTCACAAAAGTGGGATTTAATAGGCTGTACATTCTGTCTTCTTGTCCACTCTTTTGTGACTTCTGTAGGAGTCAGAAAAAGCTGACTCAGCTGAAGTTACTCAACGTTTTCCCATTGGCTTTGTTATGGCCAGTAAATTTCATCACAGAGGAGAATAAAGAACTCAAGGAGGCAAAAGTAATACAATGTTAAGTATCACATCACTAGTTTCATTGTTAATTTGAATCACTTTGTAAGAAGCATTTTATCTATACTGTGTCCTTACTTGCATGACCAGTTAGTAGGAGTTAGATTTCAGTAATATTAGCTTGTGTCTTTATTGTTAGAAAAAAGACATTTTAAATTTTTACAGATTTTCTGAGTAAATGCTGTGGTTTTGGTGGAGAGGTTTTATCCTATTATATAGAAATACGTTATTAACTTCTATATTGGATATTTGCTTAGAAGTCTTCAATCCTGTCTTACAGTGGTCTCGTAATATGTGCAAAACAGTTGCCTGTGGGTTATCTTACGTATGGTTTTGAATTTATTTCAGTTAATTTTGTTTAAAGCTATTGGCAAAATACATTAATTGGCTAAAGCACTGAGTGTATATAAGTTTAAATCTTGCCTTAGAAATTGTATTTTGACAAATGGTTCTCTCAGAATGTAACTTTTTGAAATCTATTTTTCTCATCCTGCTGCTTTTATCCACCGTTATTTTTTTTATATTAATGCGATGGTATTAAATCTAGTAATTAGCTACAGCATATTAAAATACAAAGGACATAGATGTAATTCTAAAGGAAGTGTTCTAGTTGTCTTTCTTAATGGAGAACTGTTGTCTTCAGATTATTATTATTTTGTTTAGATAGCTTCCTGTGAGTAATTGAGGAAAAATTACATTTGAACAATATCAAATACTTGTATAAGATGGATCCTATTCTGCTAGAAGAAGGAACAGGTGTTTCTTCCATTAAATAATGGCAAAGAGTGTTGCAGTTGATAAGGTGAAGTACTTGGAGAGTACTCAAGTTAAATGACAGCCTAAAAGAGAGACTGCTTTGGGAAGATAATGGAAAGGTTAATTCATCCAAACAGTTTCATTGTCATTCTCATTGGAAACAGATCCCCCCCACCTGGATGTCTGAATTCCATCCCCATACCTTGAGAGTAAGGACTGGATTCATTCTTTCATTTGTTGTTAAAAAAAAGGCAAGACTTTTCCTTTTCTGGAGTATTAGTCTTACACCTGAATTAAGAAAACAAAATAATAGTGTAAAAAAAAAACAAACAAACAAACAAACAAAAAAAAAACCCAAAAACATTTATTTAGATAACGAACCAAAGATTGTTGCTGCCAAGGTAGGCAGGAACCAGAGTCTGTTCCAAGCCAGATTGCCTGGAATTTCTTTTCACGGATGGAGTCAGAATACAGGTGTTTATGTATTTCACCTGTAGGACTCATTTTGGTGGTTGTACTCAGAGCTCTGTAGAACCACTTGTAAAGCTCATTGCAGCGGAGATGCTGGTTTCCCTCTTGCATTCATCAGACAGCGATGTGGGAAACAAGAATCAGGTGTCCCTACTGCCTCATACTGAGTGGAAGCTCCAGCTCAAGAATTGCTCTTGACAACAACAGCATTTCTCTTAAATTTGATGCTTCTCCTCTTCTTATTGAACATGAGATGTTGTTCCAGTTGATAGATAATAGGGAATATTCTGCAACTTAGAATTTGGAGCACTAGTGTAGAAGGATCAAGTCCTAGTCCTTGCTACAGTTCTAAGCAACAGAGGGAACTGCGATGAAAGAGACTAAAAGTTAGCATTTTGTAATACCTTCTAGTCTTGTAGCTAAAGAATCTTCCATGGGATGTGATTTTGCAGAAGGAATAATTTGCCTAAAGAACGTTTCACATTTTTCGTTTTTTCCAGTGAATGTGTGAGTTGTAATAAATATTCCCCACTGCATTAGTTATTAATGCCACATTCCATTCTTTCCTTGCTTTTCAAATCTGAAGGCTTTACTAAACAGAGTCCGAGTCAATTTGGGGAATTTAATACTGATTTGAAACTATGTAAACAAGGGCACAATTTGGTCCTAAATGGTACTTTGGTATGACTGTGGCAGTTACAAGATAATCACTCAAAATACTGTGACTGTTAGAGGCAAAAACAGAGATACTGATAGCTAACTTGTCATAAGTAAAGCACTTTCTTACTATAATTTGACTTTAGCCCGGCATATGTGACAGCTAAGATCAACCTTTATAAAATTTCTGTCTTTCACACCTAAAGTATCTTTGAGGTGAAAATATATCAGAGGACTGTTTGGCTTATTTTATTGTGCCATAGAGACTTTTTTTCTGTGGCATGCCTTGTTTAAGATGGTTCTTTGTGAAGTCAGTCTTTTGCGTATGTTTGTTCATTTGAGTCCAGATGAGCTAACTGTTTTCATAGTTCGTAAGAAAGCTGGACTTTAATTTTGATTCGGGTTATCTTATCTAGTTCAGTTAGCGTTTGTACTATAATACATAATGAACCATAACTGATGATAGAATTTCAGTTCTGAGTAGCCTGCAGATATGCATCCAATACTGAAAATCATACTTAGTGACTAGATGCTTAGATGCCATAGATGGAAACCACTATTAGTGGTTTAGTCAGAATATATTTTGATGAGAATAGTGGCATTCTTTAGGAGTTTCTGGCATTCATGGGCTCTCTCTACTTCCTTTTTTCTTTGCCATTTTCCTTTTCTTGGATAAGAAACTTTTGCCACATTGTACTATATCCTAATCTGGTCCGCACCCTGACTGCTTCTGACTAGCTTCTAATTTGTAGGGTTCTGAACTGTTACAGTTCTAAATTTGCCGATTTCATAAACAGAAAATTGCACTGAATGATTTCATTTTATTCTTAAAAGTGTGAATCTGGGAATACATTCTATTTCTTAGTTCTGAAATTATTATTGTATTTGTTTTCCATGCCAATTAACTCCTTTCCAGCCGCGTTATTTGATCTCACAAATATATTTTGATTGTATCTGTTCTTCTTCCCTCTTTCTGGTTCTTGCTGAAGAAGGTGATTTGTCTTTAGTTCATTTAAATCTTATCATATAAAACTCCCTCAGGCGTTTAATTCCTTTGCTGTTCTTCAAGTCTATTGTAATTTGGCCATAATATTCTGGTAATATGCCCAGAACTGAACAGAGGCAGCTGTGAAAATGCAGTGTACTAGGTACCCAAACACTGTCACATTTAGCTTTTGATATGTACAGCCTAGCCCAGCAAGGGCTTTCTTGCTACCAATTAACATCAATAAAATATCTTTTCTTTCTCAACTCTCTTTTTTTATGTTGCTCTGAGATTTTCTTCTTATTCAACAACTGTTCCAAATTATTTTTCCCAATCTAATCCAATTTTGTTGTTTTCAGATTATGTTTTGAAAGTGTGTCTCACCAGTGTAGTTTTACCTTTGAATTGATATAATTTATGTATTTCTTCAGCTTATTATGTATTGAATCTGCCAGGTCATTACTGAGGAAGTCGAGTACTAGGACTAAGAATGATCTGTGCATCACTCAAGAGGGTATGTTTCACCGTGCAATACACACTGTATCTTAAAACTCCCTTGAAAGTAGATTATTAGCATTTTATTCCCTTATGAATCCAAGTAAGTGTGAATTAATTCTGTGATGGTATTAAATCACTCACAAAAATAGGGATGTTTTAATTCATTAGGTGGCTTTGTTTTTCTTTTCCCTGTGCTCTTCTGAATAGCTATGAAGTTCAATCAGAAAACTTGTGACAGAACTGGATGACTTTTTCCTTTGCTGTGGGTTGACACTATTTTATTTTAATCTAACTCCTGACATAGCTTACTCACATGGAGGCTACTAGGCTGGTTTAGACATAAAAAAAAAAAAATGATCCTACATATTCTATAGGTCTAATTCCATAAAGTGAATAAGCATATCCTTGTATTATTCTTAAGGGAAAACAAACAAAACCATGAAAATTCTCCTGCTCGATCCAGTTGTCTTATACTTTTCAGGGCTCAAAGTAGTTTGTATTCAACATCCTGTTTCATTTTTCATTGCTGAAAGTGCATATGTGAATAAAACTTCTCAAGATAAGACCCTTAGGTCTTAGCTACGGATAAGTCATGGTAATTAGGAGTAATGTGCTGTATGAGTTTATACTTGGATAGTTTCTGACTTGTGAGAACAATCAGATATCTTCCTTCCATCTGTGAGCCCTCAGTGCTAATCTTCAGCCTTTAGCAAGACTGAGCAGGAGCACAGGCAGTATTAAACTGAAATATTGTCTCAGGAAACATAACCCATAGAATGCCTTCCAAGTACAATGTTTTGATTTTGTCTGAACATACGAAAGTGTTTAGTGTATTATTACCGAGGCAGAGATGGTGACCTTTTCTTTGATGAGCACAAACAGTTTGCTGAGCAATTAATAACACAAATTTGACATTTATTCCTTTAATTAATGCTATATTTGAATGAGTATATTCAGTGAAGTCAAATTGTTTCGAGTAAACATTATTAATTTAGAATTTCCTAAACTTTACATAGTCCTGTATATATATATTTTTTTTTAATATTTTGAGCACTTCCTTTTAATAAATAAGCCAGTACACGTTGATGTGGTACCACGTTGCTCCCATCTGGCCAGTCTGGAGTGCACGAAGAGCATTTCTCCTGTGTGCTTAAATACAAACCATAAGGTTTGTGGTTGTTATTTAGAATGTTGACAAGTGAAACAAGACCTTGAAGTCTGTGTTTGGTGATAGGTTCCAGTGGCTCTTTAATGTTTAGCTTCTTTTGATCGAGTCAGACCCTTCCCCTTTACTATCCCCTTCACCATCTCACCTGAGTGCAATTATTCCTTTTCATTTCTCTTTTGTTTACTCCTCTGCTTTCACTGACCTCTTACATTCATTAGTAGTTCTGTACATTTTTGTCTATCCATTAGTATGCTTTCCCCTGTATTACACCTAGACAAAAGAAAAACACTGAGATAACAGCTGCAGTAGAACTGCAGCTTGCTTTCAGTTTCTAGGTCTCTTCCCATAGCTTCCTTCGACTGATAGCAAATGGAATTTGAGGGGAAAAAAGATCCCTGTGTGGTCTACAGTGGTTATGAGGCACGCTCACCTAATCGTATGATTCGGTCACCACAGTCAATAAAAATGATATTGAAGATACATTGGCAATTTTTTTTTTCCTGGATTTATGCATCAGGTAAATATAGAAGACATATTAAAGAGCTGCAAATGTATCTTTGTAGTCAGAGAGGGAAATCCTCCATCCCCAGTCAGATTTCAGGTGAGTGGAGGTGCTTTGTGTTTATAGGAAATAAGCACATCAGAAATTGTAGGAAAACTGTAAACTTAAAAATGATGGATTTTGTATAAACTGCTTTAAACATCTGATAGTCATTCAATTTTTAAAAGCAGAGAAATGACTCTTTGCAAACACTACACAGCCCAAATAGTTAAATTTTGACACAGAATAATGTAAAACAGGGCACGTAATGGAAAATATTAATTAATAATTGCTGTAATAGCAGCCATCCTCTGGCAACAAAGTGATGGCAGTAGTATTTAGCTCTTACATGGCAATTTCCATTTTGAAAGTACTGCGCTTAGCTAGTAGAATTGGTAGGAGAGAAAATGACTCTGGTCTAAAGCTCTTCCATTACTTTACATCTTCTCTTAGAATTGCGTGAGGAATCCTTCACAAGGAAGAAGAGCTTTGAGCCATAAAAAATTGCTTAGCTCCTGTAGAAAGAGCTAACTGATCCTCCTTTATTATAAATATGAGTAAAAAGATGACAAAAACTTGGAAAATGTTTACTGAAAACTGGAAACTGAAAGATACCAGATGTTCCCAATGTTGTGTCCTTCTAACCAGTAGGACGGGTATTACATTGTATACATTTTATAGAATAAAATCATAATTCAGTGCTCTAGAAGGTAAAGGCAATTTTAATTTGCATTGCCTTGTACCAGTCTGACAAATTACCTAATGTCTCTGACCACTCAAAGTCATGGCATTCTGAAACATCTTTAAAAATAGACCTATTCATATAACTGAGATAAAAACAGGGAGAAGGATCCTCATGAGATCACCACCAACCTTTAGAGACAGTCCCTCTGGAAGAACCAGCTTTCTTGCTGCTTCCTATAATTTTGTAGTTCAGTAGCAAGGGATTCTTTTCAGCTTTCTTCATTGCTGCTCAAGAATTTCAGTAATTAAGTAAGAATGAAATGAAATGTATGTGCAACAAAGGACTGTAAACACTCTTACGCATTTTGACAAACACTCTTGCAATTTATTCGTTTGTAGCACTGATTCATTTGCATCATATACTGAGTGGAAATGAGCAAGATGTAAAATTAATCCACCCTTGTAACTATCTGAAGAGAGTAATTATCTGATGCTTGCAAGCTCTTTCTAGAATAGATCCTTCCCAAGCTACGTTAAATTTTATTGTATCTGTATTTGAGTCTCAAATTACAGTGGATCGCATCCTTTAACAATGTAAACAGTGCAGCCGCACTAAAGTCAGTGGAGCTATACAAAACTTCTCTTATGGGAGCAGTACCCCCAAAGTATGCAGGCCTCCAATGCAAATTTGATGTTATGAAAGTTTAATAAAGATATCTGTGTGCCTATTCTGAGAAATAAGTGTATGGGAAATGTACTGTGTTACCAGATGTGCTTCTGGAGGGTTCGGGTTGTTACGGTGATAGGTCTCTCCCCATGATGCGTGCCATTGGCT
>JANHGO010000334.1:0-41949 GCA_024606505.1 Aquila spilogaster
TATATTTTACATTGCCCATTTATTCCAAACTGTGTTAGCCACACACTGCCAGTTAACTCTGAATGTGCAAACCACAGTCTCTCCGTTCTGGATATTCAGAATTTTTTTTTGTGTCATCCCAGAATTTTTTTTGTGTTTTCTTCTATACAAGTTAAACTTGGCCATATCTTATTTCTCCTGTTTTTCTCCTCTGTTCTTCACCGCAAACTGAGCATAGTCCTTTTGTATGGTTGTGAGCTCATGCCAGGTCCACAGCATGGATTTCAACACATAGAATCCATGACCCTTGCCAACAAAACTCCTATGAACAATCATATTCCCTGGAGCCTTACCTCTCTCGGCATATGGAATCTGCTTTGCACCAAACAGCTGAACATGTAGGTAATACCTCTTACAGATGGGAGAAGGAGCAGGGTCTAAGTAGCAGGTTGACTCCTGGGCAATGCAGAACCAGTGCTAGTTCAAACAATTCCCTCTTCAGAATATAGGGGAAATGTTCAGCTTTGACCTTCTTGACCTCACCTTTCCTTTACTCCTTAAGTCCACTGGAGTATTCTACTCTAGTGTTCCACAGGACAGCCATAGGGAAAGGAAGCATCCCAAAGGCTCTTCGGAGCTTCAGTAGACAAGACAGATTTCTTTGATTAATTTAGTTAGGGGTGAACTGGGCCACTACAGACATTTATACCATAGGTTTGTAGTCTATTAAGTAAGACATAAGTCAAGAATGATAAAACATTTTGAGGAGGATTTTTTTAATGTTTGTAAAATATTTAGCAAAATAAGACTGTGCTGTCCTGTTTCGGGCTACCAGCATGCAAGTGAATGAAGACAAATAAAAATATATAAAGAAAAATATAGATTCTTCATCCTCTTGTCAGTGTTGGTATTGCAAGTAGTAAGGCACCCTTCTCAGAGGCAGACTTTGCAAGTGCAAGATTTGTTTACAGAACTATGACCAGAAAGTTAACCCAGTTATTTTATCAAACTAGCCACATGCCAGAAGTTTACCACTGAATGTTTCACAAGTGTAGACACAGTAGTAACATTTGCTAGTAATACTGCTAATTCTCATTATTAGCTGTGGTATAAAACAGAGTTTTCTTAGATAGTAAAACTTTGGTTTTGTTAATATCTTCCTCTGTGAGTTGTATCATGATCAGGAATTCAAGTTTCAACATAAGTAAATAATACAAGTGATCTTGTACCTCGCTTACATATATCTTATCTGGAAGAAGACATTTTAACAGAGATGTATTCTTTAATGAAGTTTAGGCTTTAATTTATCAGATATTCAAAAGAAGGAGTGGTGCCTCTCTTGCTCTCTCTCTTTCTTCCTTATTTTCCTCTGGAAGTTACCTATCTTGATACTAACCAGCCTCAAGCAAGTTTAGTGTAACTGCCCAACGGAGGTAAATACCTGTGCTGATTCATTAAAATTCTTGTTCAGATTTGATCAGAACCCAGATGTCAGATCTGCGGTCTGCCCATGCAGGCTTACCCACACCAGCTTCTTTAACATGTGCCAACATACCAGGCCTCCGGCTATTAACAGTTTGGTTCACAGAATTCAGCAGAAAAATGGACAAGTGGAAATCAAGAATGGAAAATCCTGCTTAGATCATCTACCTCATCTCTATGTCACTGCTGGAATCTTTCCCAAATTTACAGACTTTGCTGTCATCGGTGCTAAAAGAGGTTTCTGTGTACCGTCTTTGATGCATCTGATCCATGTGGCAAGCTGTTAAGAAAGATGGGGTAGATGGGTGTGATTTTAACCTTTCCAGAATGAGTCATGCCTCAATGGTTATAGAAAGATCTAAACTGGAATTCATGCATGGTGGTGAGAATATTTTCATCTACTCCAGTGAGTCTTGGGTGAGTGCTACAGGGTTATACCCATGAGATTTGGAGAATGGGCAGAGTGAGTGCATATTTGGGCATAAAACACTACAAAGTAGTGTATGTGAAATGTGACCTGCCAGTACCCAAGCACAAACCAGTTTCCAATTCCCCCTTTCTGCAAATAAAGGCCAGGGAAAATAAAGTAAAAAGGGCCCTATGCCTTCATGCTTCCTTATATCTGGCTTAGCAGTGTTCTGTCGCCAATTAGTCCTCCTTAGACTTCATTACTCCCAAAAGCAGCTGAATGGCAAATAGGCTTGGAACATCATCTGCTCATTGCAGTCCACCTTCCCTAGACCCAGGCTAGGAAGACAGCCATTACACCAAGATGGCATTTGCCAGAAGGGAGCAGTGAATGCAATGCCCTTTATGAAGCAGAAGCAACACAGAGATGCTGCCTGAACACTATTACCAGGCACTGTTTGTTCCACCCACAATGGAGAAGTCAGGCTTCTGATCTGACAAACAGTGAAACTGCAAATGTAACACATACCTGTCCCCAAACTTTTCTCGATTAGACTTACCCATTGCAATGCAATGCTAAATTACAGGAAATGTTTTTTGGCTCTGAAAAACTCAGTTCAGTCATGTTTATTTCCCTGTGCTACTCCACCTAAAAAGGCATGTCCAGGAAGTATTTATTTGAAAGTAAAGACACAGCTTTCATAGTCTCTTTCATCTTTTAATGAGACACAAAAATACACTACCTTAAATCAACAGCACTGAATCGAATTAAAGTATATGAGAAATGATATCTGTTTTACTGTCAGACTTTACAGACACCTAGTGTCTTACAGACAAAAATTCCTATACACTTGACTGTCAAAATAAAATAATTTAAATATTAGCTCTTTTCTGTTCTATTTTTTTTTTTTAAATCATGTTTTTTAATTGCTAGCATATATTCATATTGTCCACATTTTTGTCAGCAAAACAGTTCTAAACAGACCCAAAAGCAAGCAAATTTACTATGGTTATAAATAAAGTTATTATGTTTGCAGCTGTAAAATTTTCCAGTATACACTGCTACTATTTCTACACTAAGGATTCTAAATACACCATTTCATGCATTACATGCTATTAGCATATGGTAGTCAGAGGTTAGGAAGGCTATTTTTTCACAGTACAACTTTAACCAAATCAAGAGGTAAACTTGCTCCTGCAAAAGTCACAATAATAAAACTCCATTAACTTCAGTCTTGTGGGACTCAACTTGCAGCAATAAATTTCTTAAAACAGACACAAGAAGCTTGCCCAAGCATCACACCCCCCACCCCAATCTTTTCCCAATAATCCACTCATCCTTAACTTATTAAAATCATAGGGGAAAAAGAAAGAAAGAGCTCTGGGAGTTTCTTGCTATAGGGCAATGATTTTGAAAATGCAGTTTGTGGTGGTGCTTGGTTTTCATGGTTTTTAACTTCTGCAGAAGGTTTATTTGGTGGTCCTTTATTTGAGTAAAACTTGGAATTCCTAATTTTAAATTCAACCTCTATTCTATCCTGAAAATCATATCACTGCACTGGAAACTGGGAGGGACAAATCCCAATTTCCACTGCAGTCATTGGGAATTTTGTCTCTGACTTCAGAGGGGCCAAGATTTCACTCTCAACAGGCTCTTGTTTATAGACCACAACTTTGCCATATACTTTTTGGCCACAACATTACACTGCAAACTTTTATTTAGGTTTCTTCCCTTTCTTAATGCTCTTCTTTTAAACTGAGTTCAGAGGAGTGGAAGAGGGAAGGACATCAAGGACAGGCACTGGGCGTTCAGAGATGTGAGCACTGCCCCTCACTGTACGTACATCTGTGGATGAAATCTGAGCGCGAAGGAAGTCTGGCAGGACAAGCATAGTTCAGCCTGCTTCAGCCTTTCCTCCGTTAGAAGAGTTACTTATAAATACCTCAGATGCCAGGCCCAGATGTCCTATAAAGTGATAAGTGCTGAACACAAATCTATGCTCCCATACAGACGCCAGTGACTGAAGTGTGTAATATATTGCCAAAATATGAGGGTAGAAGCCTGCAAACTAATAATTGCAACAACTATGCATTTCAAATTTAGCCTGTCTTCCACCAACAAGTACAAATAACATCCTGTCCAACTTCCATTCTGGAGGTACTAACTGCCAGCTCAACTTCCTAAGATTTCTGTTCAGCCAAGAACCACATACTAAAACCAATAGGAATCTTCCCTGCTCCAAATGCTGTTTCACAAAGGGCAGCTGCAAGTCTTCTCCCCATCACACCCAGAGCAAGGTTCCCTCATTTACGAAATGCCCATAGCAAGGGAAGATGTTTTTATTCCTTCCTTTCCTGGCAAGGTCCCAGGTGCAAGCAGCAACATGCACAGGGAGGCTGATACATAATCTGCCAAGTCTGACTCTAGCATTCTTTGCTCCTCACGTGACAGATCAGGTACTTGGTCAAAACATCTCCGGCAGTGCTGCAGTCTCTTCAGTATCAAGGCAGCCTGTTTTTGCAGTGAAAAGTTTGATCTGTCTGTTACTGCCTCATCTATTTACTCATAATAACCTCTAGACATATCCTGTATTAATGACCTCTCTTTTTTGCTTTGTCTCTACTCATCATTGTAATCTGTAAACATGTAAACATAAAATTTGTCATTTATAGGCAACTTCTCAAAACAAAGTTAACAATTTGTTTTTCTACTGAAACTAAGAACCATGTGCTCAGTTTTCTTAGAAATTTTGCCCTGGCTGCATCTAAGGAACACTAAGAACTCTCCCATAATCCAAACTGATTCTGAGACGATAACAAAGCATGAAGTGAGACCAGGTTTGTGTAGCTTGAAAGTTTCAGCATGGGCATTTTGCCCAACACAGAGCTGTCCTAGTTACTTGTATCATCTTCTTAAGAAATCACAAACACAATTATGAACTCATATTTGAATTTGAAATACTATGCATACTGTGTTTTGTTTTTCACCCTCCCATTTCCATTTTCCACATCTGTCTGATGTCCAGGTCAGACCCACTTTGTTCTGCTTCAGTACTCAGGACCATAACCTGTCCAGGAGAACAACTGGACTCTAGTCCCAGCTTTCCACCAGCCTCCTTGGCATTCTCAGGAAGTCACTTCACCTCTCTGCTTGCAGTCTCACTCCTTATATGCAAATACAGACAAGACCATTTCTTTAATTCTCTGTTGGGTTGATGCATCTGAATTGAATAATGGTAGAGAAAGTAAAACTATTGCTGTCATAATTGCTGTAAATCATTTCAGTACTTCTAACACATGAGTAGCGCCACTGATGTTAAGGGGATTTATTGCATAAGGCATTGCTCTATTTAGGTAAGTGTCCTAATGAGAAGGAATTATTCACATCTTTTTTTTTCATATAGTTTGCATGCATAAAATTTAAAGAAAACAAACTAACAAAAAAAGCTAGCCATTCTGTTATTGCAGTGCAGAAAACTCGGCCAGAAATTTCATTAGATTCTTTTCCAGAGAAATGAAGTTACTGAGAATATATAATATGTCAAATGGAAACACAAAAATCCTGGCAAGGCCTCTTCCCTTTTCTTCCATAAGGGCCAGTAATTACTTCACAGACCATTTCAGTGTCAGTTTGTGTTGGAAACAGTGTATGTACCTATACCTAAATGAATAGCAGTGATGTTACTTTAAACATTGTAGTGTTAAATGTGATGCAGATGCAACAATGCTGATGCCACCACTGCAGCTGTTGATGTAGAAGGGCTACTCTGTTGTTTAGCCTGTTTATTGGCAATCAAGGTGTAGAGCCACTAGTGAACATATGGTATCATCATCTCCATGTTGAATTCTCATGAGCATAGATTAGGTCAACCTGGTGGTTTTCATTGCTGCAAACCAATGCCATCTGAATGTGCCAACTTCTGGCATGACTTCAGTATTAATGCCTGCTGAGAGAAAGGTGCTGCGGAGACAACTGTGGCTGGGAAGTCAGGGATAATGTTGGTGACCTGCTTAAGGGATCCTTTCAGGAGTTGTATCAGTTTCATGGGAAGTATGTTTCTCCCAGGACAAAAGCTGCTGCCCCATTAGCTAATAAAAGCAGGATTATTACACGATGATGGATGTGTGAAAATGACACAACAGAACAAACCATCACACCTTATTTCTCCCCAGGGGAGAGGATGGAAGAATAAACCACATGTAATAGTGTCAGTCATGTTGCTTAATGCACTGGTCTGGGACATTCATATACTAAGCGATGTGGACAACATAAGAACCTGTTTGGAGTTGCATAGCTCAGTGGTAAAATGGTGAAAGCTTGGTCATGGTCCAGATTTTTAGAAGTTAGCCAAGACCAAGAAAAGCTGTATGCCAGGTTTTTTTCACGGTAATTCTTACCTTCAGAAGGTAATTTTTACCTAAGATACTATCTAACAGTATCTTAGAGAACCCCTCTATGCAGTTTCTGCTAAAAAATGTGTGGAAACTGAAGGAATTTGTCAAGAATTATTTTTAAATTGTTCCAAGCTGAAAACTGGAAAAAAAAGAAAGTACAAATATTGTCAACAATATTTCTTTATTTTCTAAATGAAAACTTAAGTAGACTGTTTAGTTATAATTTCGTGTTTTTTTATCATAATCATTTTAACATTAAAAAAAGATTAAGAATTTTAAATGGAAAAAAACAAAATTATTCTGAAATTGTTGAAGGAAATGTTTTGTTACACTCACAACTTTTTTCAGATAATTTATTTGAGAGCTTTCTACATTTCTACTTTTATTCCTTATTTATCTTTATTTTTGATCTCAAAAGCTGTCATGTATTGAGACAAGTATTTATTATCCTACTTGATTCCAGACTTTCATAGGATGCCATCATAAAGGTGACTGTGTGTGTTCTAGGCTATTGGAGTTCTTTTCTACTGAAAGGCAATTTTCTGACAGCCTTTTTTAATCTTTAACAGCAGTGTGATGCATTTTCAATTCATCTCAATATCTAACAATACATTTTGATTTTGCTTTGGACAGTAGACCACAGAAATAAAAGACTACATCAAAACTGTGTTCTAGAATCTCTATAATCAGAAGAATCATCTAAAAATATCTCTGCTTTTAATAAGGAAAATATATACACAGGTATGCACTATGATATTTAAAATTTGTGGACGTATTAGCATTAAAGACAATCTTAAGCATAAAAATTTGATCATTTCTCAAACAGAAAATCACAAAAGAAAACTCAGCCAAGATGAATTTATTTATAAAGTCAATAGTAAATTGTTTTATAAGAATTTTGTACTGTACTTTCATCTTGTTTTTCTGTTTCTCAAATTCAAAGCATGAATGGGAGATAAGAGACAAGAATGCATACCACCAGATGATAAAGAAAGCCAACAAATAGTGCAGTATATATATCCAGGTGCCCGTGTGGTTTAAGCTCTCCTGAATAAGTCTTCTGAGGGGTAACAATAAGTTAAAGTTCTTTTAGAATAACACAGTATGTGAATTTCTAGGGGGGCGGGGAGAGAAGAGAAAAGAGAAGAAAGTAATGGTAAATGAGGATATTTGCTGTAAAACATTAATTTCATTCCTTTCAATACAAATAATCCAAGGAAAAGTTGTAAAGAACCAAGTTCAAAGATATAACTTGATTAAAATTTTAGAAGTCACCTCTCATACTGTGTGTTCTCTGTTTAATACACATTGTTTCAATCCTCCATGCGTGGTAGTATACAGAACCCGCTTCTATACTTCTCATCTTAGTTTGGGCCCATGGCTTTTCCCAGACCCCAGTCCTCTAGTAAGGACAAATGAAAGAGGCTCAAGAAGCTGAAAAAGTCTATTCAAGCACCTTCAGCCTTATATGAGCCTTTCAGCAATTTACTGGAAGAATAAAGAGCCAGGCAATCTTTAAAGCATCTTAATTGTTCTCTGAGTGTAATAGAACCCTTGGGAGACATGACCCTAAGTTGGCTGTAAATCACACTTGATTCTATGGGCTGTTCTGTTCCTCCCTATCTATGGAACATATATGATGTTAAAGTAGATTATTAAATCACAGATGTGCTTATTTTTCAAACAGAACTTATAAGTCACTGGCTTTGCCATTCCCTCTACCCCCCGACCTCAAAGAAAGGTGGGAAATGGATATGAAAATGGTAGGAGAACAAATGGTTGCCTGAGAATGAAAAAGGGTGTGAGAAATCAGTAATTAATTTGCCACGACTCTTACCATTTTTTTCTAAGCAGCCCTAGACAATCAATCTTCTGCCAATCTGTCTACCATTGCCCTTTTACCACCAGTATATCATCTATTCACCCACAAATTCATTTGCCAGTTGTCTCCATTCCTTTCCTGAATTAAAACTCTGCCAACCTGAAATGGTTCAAAATCTCCCTTTGAGTTATGCCAAACAGCTTCTCAGAAACCTTCGTCACACACCTATCCTTTAGGCTGAGAACTATTTTCGCCTTGTTTAACCTTGCCAGAGCTGAGCACCACACCCTTGGCTCTGGTCCCACACTGTAACCATCTTCTCAGCTTCCAACACAAAGCACACAGCCATGCTGTCCTCTGATAAAAACAACTCAGGGACTCAGATTTTTTTTCCCTTTTATGTGACAGCCCGCACTTGATTTAGCAAAATTTATACACTGTCAGCCCATAATGATTCTCTTTGTTGTTGGAATTGAAAAATCAGGAGCATGTAGACTAGGAAGAAAAGACTGAGGATCTTAACTTTTACCTCTGTAGGAAAGAAAGAAAACTATGCTACCAAAGCTTGTCACTCCTCCATCTTGTATTTGTATCTATAGAGTAAGATGTTGTCTTGCCAGAAGATCAGATCCTTCAAGGGGAGTATCCATTACACAACCTGAGAGTATCTTCCACTGGTGCAGCACCGTGAATACACTAGCAGCATAGCAGCTGGGACTGAGTTTACTGAGCAGTTTACAGCTGCTCCTTTTCAGCTCCGTGTACAATGCACAAAGCCTGGTTCTCTATGTGAGTAGTTTAAATGGAATAGTGAACCATCAACCAACAGGACACTGAACAAGTAGCAAAACTCAGTCAAAAGTATTTTGTTTACGAAAATGTGTGCAAATTGACTCATGGATAAACCCAGGAATAAACATTATTGTCTCTAGAAGCATCATCTGGGAAAATGAATTAATATGGTGAAAAATCCCAGGCACAAATTAAGAGATTTTCTACCATAAGAGTGATAAAATGCTGAAAAAAATTGCCCAGAGAAGCGGTGGTGTCTCCATCTCTGGAGAGTCCCAAAGCCTAACTGGACAAAGTCCCGGGAGACCTATTCTAGTTGACCCTGCTCAGAGCATGGAGATTGAAATAGCTGGTCTCAACCTCAACTATTCTGTTATTTTTGATACTGTGGGTGATCTTCATGCATTAGTGCTTATTCAAGGGCAAACATGTCCACAGTACGGACAGATCGTAGCACTACATAGTTTCCATCTGTCCCACTGTTACTGTGGTGATCAAAAGCAACCAGAAAGAGTTTTGTGGTTTTATTTTATTTATTTATTTTTTCCTCTGTGAAGAGTCTTGATCTTGAATGCTGACAGGCAGAAGGTTCAAGCAGGTTGAAAAAAATGTAAATGCACACATGAGCTGCTGTACTGTGGCAGTACTGTTGGTTCCTGGGACTAACCAGCTCACATCCAGTTTCGAGAACCACGCTACAGCCTGCCTTGGGTGTAAGCTTAGATTCCCACTGTTTGGCATGCAGCTGACTCACTGAGGCTCTGCAATGCATTGTGTAGTATAACACCTCAAGGTCTGATCACCTCCTAAGTTGCCTCTTTCACTGACTCCAAAGGGAATCTGAGGTAAATGGATTCAGTCCCTAACGTAGTTGTCTCCTTTAAGTGCCTACAGGCACTCGTGTAATGTGGACTGATAGGTGGCACATAAGCCTCATAAGCTGCCTTAGGGTGCCAAACCAGTGCACCACACAAATTCGGGGCTTGCTTTAATGCTGCAATTCTGGCAAACCATTTGAGGAAAACAGTATTCCCACTACAGGCTCACAAACCAGGTGGGTTATATGGCATTAAGAAGTTTTTCTGCAAGGAAAGCAGAAGGGTAGGAGATGCAAAATAAGTACTGGAGAATCATAAAGCACCCACCTGGGTTTCCTTAGAAAAGATTAAATGCCAGAGATTCAGCCAGCACTAAGAACAACTACACAGCAGTATGCCTGCAGTTCCCTTGAAAGCTCAGTACGGTCTGTTACCACTTTAATATAAGAATTAATTGAAGAAAATTGAGAAAGTAGCTCAGATTTGACCTCTGGGTATTCTGCTCAGTAAGTCCAGTTTAGCCCAAAGGCACATAAATGAAGGAAAATCATTAACCCACTAGCTGCTGGCTTAACATGCCATTTAAGGAAAATAAACATCTTACAGTTTCAAGGCAATTTATTTTGGTCCTAAGAAGTGATGTATCTTGCTTCCCAGGAAGACAATGCCATTCTGTGACATGTGGTTACAGTACAGATGGAGTGCTGGTTGATTGCATAATGGTCTGGTGTTGGAGAACTCAAACGTGAACTGTCTTCATAGACTGAGAAGCACCTTTCTTGCATCATTTCCAGGTTTGTTGTCACTCATAATATTTGAAGGAATGCTTCATGAACCAATAACGCAGCTGCCCTGAAAATGTTCCACAGGAGCTGTCAAGCATCCTATTAGCACACTTACTGACACTGGCCACAGCTGACTCTCTTTAAACATGCCAGTCTTAACGTAAAAAATAGTCTTATTGAAGGATGTACTTGGCACTTTTCAATATTAAATACTAAATAAATAATAGCATGTTTTCCTTTAAAATTTTAAAATGCAACTGTATCTATCTGGACTCAGTTTGCAGACATGCATTAATTCATTTAGATACAGCGTCTGAAAATCTGGCTCTCAACTTTCCCGTAATGTGCATCTACTAATGAATAGGGAATTATCACATTCCATATTTTCAGTCACTAATGAGCATTAAAGGCACTATACATGTTTCATACAAATTTTAAAGTCAAGTGTTTTTTTTCCCCCCTAAATTTGGGTTTATTTCTACCTTGTCAGTCATTCACAAGAATATGGAGTACAGCAGTGTCCAAGGCAAACTGTTCTGCATATGGTCAGATTAAACATACAGAAATTTAACCATTTTAAAGAATGAAGCTTCTTGAAGACATTTTTAAATTATCGTGGGTGTCTTATGTAATATGTCTTCCATTTGTGTTTTATCTCAAATGTAATATTAAGTCTTCATTAATAAAGTTATTGTGAAAAGAACAGTCTTCCATTTTGAAGACAATGCAATTAGTGGCCAGTCTTAGAACTGTAAGGATGTGAAATTGTAGGTAACTCACTGAGTGATTTGTTTCCTGAACTTACCAGTCCTGTTGCTTGTCCATTATTCTAGAAGGGCAATTCAGTCACGGAAGATCATGCTCCTTGCACGAAAAACTATCTTTAACCAAGCTTGTGTTCTGCCAGTTCAAAGGTTTGAATAATTAGGCTGTAGTAAATTATTTTCAAAACCAGAATATTCTCATTGTACCTAGAGTTGCCAGCTAAGCCCAAAATTAATAATGCAATGCTGTTGCAAATTGATCATTTTTTTTGTGCTGTGCCCCAGTGCAGGACACAGAAGAAAATTCGCTGATTATACTTTGGGTTGGTGGTGCTTCTTTACTTTTGGATTTATACAAGCAGACTAAGAAGTGAAGGAAACATGTTTGTTTAGGTAAGAGAGGGCAGAGGGGCTGTTTGGGTTTAGTTCTTAGCTTAAAGCAATCACACAATACTGTGAATTATAGGGCAAGTCTCACCTAAGACAGCTCCCTTACCTCAACTTCTGGAAATGCCAGTTACCAGACTATTCTTTTTCTGCACTTCATGAGCAATGGTAGCAGCATCTTTTATGGTACTTTGAGCCTCTCTTACACTACTTTAGCTGCGGCTCACAAAACTAGACACAGGAAAGAAGCAAGCAGATCCTTTTGCAACAGCAGAGATGTGGGATGAATATCAGAAGAAAACCTCCAAACCCAACCAACTTTCATCTGATAGTATGCTTAAAAGGTCACATACAGATGGTTTAAAAAAATGTCTTTATTGTGAGCCTTTCAGACTAAATCATAGGATCTGTTAGGGATACATAGATACAGCTGACTGTACTTCACCTGTGATCTTGGACAGGGCAATCTCTTGTGTGTCACTAGTGCTGCAGCTCTGGATTTTAGAGTGATTTTGCAATCCTAACTCCAGATGAAAGACGAGAGTTGTTATTAAAAATAAATGATCTAATTCATTTTTCCAGATAAAGTGCTTTATTTTCCATATGTAGACTATTCAATTAATCTTAATGTAGAATAACTCTAAAATTCTAATTTTTCTAAACATACATTTTGGGAACCTACAATTTCTCTATTTGAAAACACGAAGTATGGGCTATTAATCATTCCAGAGTATATAATTTCAGTGGATTTAGTGACAGCACAAAGGATTTTTTTTCATCTAGTATTCATATGACCTACTCCTATGTACAGAAGACAGAAGGAGGTCCTGAGCTCACAGGTTGCTGAGGCCTCTAAATTATAAGTGAAGAATTTGATGTTGAACCTTTAACCTGACCACAGAGATGTGGTTTTGTATCTTCTTTTCCCAAAAACAGCACTAACATCTTGTCTAGATTTTGCTTATACCACACACTGTAAATGTGAACACTGGTCTCATTTAGGCCCTAGGATGATGGGGAAGTAAGCATTAAACGTCTTAATGCTTAAACGTCAATTAAGCATTAAACGTCTTTAGATATACCAAATACTTCTCTGGCTGTAGTAGATATTCAAAATATTTAAATATCTTTTGTCTCTCATTATTTTGTAAACTATAGATATAATACCACTAATATGAAGCTCCTCTTTCAACTTTGGAGAGCTTATGAAATGTGTCATAAAATGTCACCATCTTTTACAGTGGGTACGATCTTTGCAAGGCCCTCTTTGGCTCTGAAGGAAGAAGTGCCAATTTGGCTTCACTGGGACTTAAGTGAAGCTTTGAACTATTCACAGCTCTCTAAACATCTCTTTAATCTAAATATCTCTTCCAGATATTTAAAGATGGCCCATCACTCCCCTCAGTCTCCACCTCCCTGCATCCTGAGCAATCATGGAAACAGTCTCTTGTAACACCACCCTTTTCCAATGCCACTTTATATTAAGTCAGGTCAGATGAGGTCACTGGTCTTTGATCTACTGTATTTCTTCATTCTTGTTTGAGACTACCTAATCTTTCTCACATTCCCATAACTCACAACAATGAAAGTAATCACTGTCTGTTCCACTTCCTAACTAATAAGTTCTGTTCAGAGTGGGAAAAAGAAACAGCTTTATAGTAACGTAGGATTTTTTCATTGGAAAACCAAGCACTAATAACTTCATCTTGTGTCCTTGTCTTCCCTTTTATTCCAAGAAAATCTAAAATCAGCTGCATTTTCTTTTTGCCTGTCTTCTATGAAAGAGCAAGGAGGAGAACATTACTACCTTTTGGATTATTAGCAGCCCTGGGTTCATACTGATTAGTCCCAGTGGCACAGGGTTAATGAGTTAAGCGTGCTTATTCAATTAAGCCACCTCTTTGTTTTAGCTCACATAAATTTTTACCTGATCACTTCAAAATTACCTTTGGCACTATTTAGTAATAGAATGAATTGAGTAAGCTGAATCAAAAGAAAAATGAATGCCTTCTTAGTTCTTGTGTGTGCTTGATTTGCCCTCGGTAAAATAAACGGATGGAGAGCTCAGTAGAGGTATTCTGATCAGCTGACATACAGTTTATATCATGGAACGTGGGCAAATTTGAATCCTTTTGGATCCTTATAGGTTTAATGCTTGGAAATATTTGGCACTATTTTGAACTTTAGGTTGTTTTTGTGAAAGTGACTCAGTTATCTGTTTTCCTCAAAATACCCTCAGGATACACCATTCTTACAGCAACCACTTCAGTGCATTACCTTGAACAGAGGATGAATGAGCTGCTTCACTGGTAACACTGGAGCACCTCTTCTAACACAGCTGCTGAATACAGTAATTTACTTTCTCAAAGCTGTGTTTTTGGAACTATAAAACAGTCCTGGATATCACACTGCAGCATGGAAGACCTACTGATGGTTACAGTTAAGGCAACACAGGATGAAGTGGAACATCAGAACACAAGAATCTTTTCATCTGCAAATAAGATACCGAAAGAAAAGACACTGGATTCTGATCCATACTTCCACGCAATGAGTTATCTGACATGCTAAAGAGGTATTTGATTTTGAATGCTGATTATCACTGGAAAGCATCACATTTGAATCTCTCTGATTAAATGGAGGACTTTCATAATGGCATTACTAATTACATTTGTGTACACACTGACTGCCCTTAAAAACAGCCTCTTAAGGTAAGATTCATCTCATCTAACATTAATCATTTAAAAATTAGGTATCTAGTCTAAGCCAATTATCCCAGCTGCCTCTGTAGTCAGTAAAGAGACACAAGGCCTCCAGAGCATGATTCATCCTACCAGTCTTAGGAGTGGATGAATCTCTTGTTGATTTGTTCCACTTATATCATGATGTCATCAAACATGAAATGACTTTTGCTCTGAGTATAAATGAGAAACTGGATTAAGCAAAAGACACAAAAAAACAACTCACAAATGAACAAAATCTCAGAAATTTCATATGATTTTTTGAAAATTAAATTAATGATATTCATCCATCTATCTTAAATCATATAAGGATCTTTTTCTTAAAGATAATGATCTGCTGTGTATACTCAGTGACACACAGAGCACTCCAGACCTGAAGCAACAGTGATCCTACGCTAACACATGCAAATAATTTAAAACTTCCCTGTAAGGGAATGATTTGAGTCCATTCACTTGTGGATGATTAATATGGAGATTACTACTGAACTGCAGTGACTATACCTCTGAAAACGTCTGGCATATTTTGTTGTTTCGTTTAACATCTGTAGGTGAATTTCCAGCTAAAGCATACTCATTTTATTTAGAAGCTTTAGAAGACCTTGCTCTTTGGTGACTTCCTGCTATCGGTAATGTCATGTAATGGGACATTTACCTGATTCACTCTCTACACTAGACTTAACTAGCCTTACTTCTGGACTGTGTTCTTCTTAATCAGGTGGCTTTAAATCAACATGTAAGTTGCACTGGGGGACATTCATAAAAACAATCTTTCACAGAAAGTGTATCAAGGAGCAAAGGAGAACTGCTGTGTCCTGCAAAAACATAAAATATAAAATATAAATTGAATTGTATTAAGGTCCTGTACAGAATAAACCCAAATTAAAATAGACCCAGAGATCTCTTGCTTATTTGGCAGTTTAATCTGGCCTAGGATCCAGAACTGATTGCTGAACTATTTCTTAGAAACGTGATCTTCAAACTTCATCTTATACACAGAGACCTTGGCAACACAGACAGGCAGTACA
Organism: Aquila spilogaster; assembly: GCA_024606505.1. Classification (NCBI taxonomy): domain Eukaryota; kingdom Metazoa; phylum Chordata; class Aves; order Accipitriformes; family Accipitridae; genus Aquila; species Aquila spilogaster. Next base: position 15,396 of record JANHGO010000334.1, read on the forward strand.
TCACTCCAGCTCTATCTCTGCTGCATTGGCCTCTGGTTCTGAATTACAGCATCTATCACATTCTGGCTTTTGCTTGCCAAGCTTTTAAAGGTGTGCTCTTGCTCACTGTACCTTATGAACGGCTTTCCCTTCCATCATTGGGCCTGCTTTTGATGTTTACTGATATCGACTTATAAAATATTCTCTCTCTGCTTGCCTACCCCCTCTGACTACTGTGTAACTGAGACATACATGCATATCGCAAGTGTCAAGTGCCTGTTTGAAAGTGCTTTCTCTTGCTCAGGCATACTGTGGAAACTTCTGGCCATAAATATCTGAACCTCATATGCTTTTAAAACCAGACACAACATACATCCTTTGGTTAAGATCTATTTATAATTAATAATATGGCATGGACTGGCAGATTCTTCACTGGAAAAGCTGTAGACATAAACTCCCTACGTGTATAAATGTATATGTATATATTTGGGATATGCTCTATTTCTCTTTTCAGATTTAATGCCATCATATATCATGTTTGTTTTTAAACTGTGCTTTGCTCTGAATTTTTATTTTATAATAAAATGCTTAATTTTGCATGTTGACAAGAACTGACCTCAGAGTCATATTTTCACTCCTTAACAGCCTGATCATGAAAACAATCTTGTAACTTTCCACTGATTCTTTTTGCATATTTTGTTGCATATTACTCCAAATGCTGCAAAACCCTGAAAATAAATACCGTTGACCTCTGAAATTGTTTTCTTTTGTCTCTCAAGAACACAATATTGTTACAATATATATACTATTTATATGCATTTAATACATTAAACTGACTTAAAGAAGAGGACAGCTGGGACATTAACTGTCCAGTTGATAAGGCTGACAAAGTGTTCATATCTATCCTGAGTAACTATGAACAATGAACAAAAATGGATAAAATCATGAAACCTAGAGAATGCAAAATAAAAAGTGCAGATATGGCAGGTGTAGCATAATTATTAGGCCATGTTGTATGCTGTGTATGCAAGTTAAGAAAAATAGCCTTCAATCTTAAATAAGAAAGAAAACTGACATCCATAATACATTTAATTATATTTAACTTAACAATTTGCCTCCTACCATAGCCTTTACTGTGATTTTGAGAAAGTACAAATAGTAGACACACACTGTAACAGTGTAAACTGTTTAAAATGCACTGAAAACAAAAATGGTCAAAATCAGAGCAGAAGTGTTAAGATTCCACTAGACGACTTCTTTTAACCAGTTAGCATATAAATCTTCAGGCACATGTTTCAAGAAAGGTCTCAGTTGCAAGATAGTCACATCACTCTGCTCTTCAACAAGAAAGATACAACTTTTTGTGCAGATGCTGCCTTTTCCTTTCATTAATAAGCTAATTTATGTATTCAGAATAATATTTTTAATATCAAATTCTTATTGTTTTCAATATACGGTGATTATTTAAAGAAATGAAAAAGGCATTGTCAGCAGTAGTGGGAGAAAACGTCTGTGGTTCATGCAAGAGAAATCTACAGCGCAGATTCTGAGGTCTAAGCAGAAATATTTGAAATAATTCATACCTATGACTTCTAACTAAAAATCTAAGCATCTCCAAGGCTCCTCTGAAAGAGAAAGAATAGCGAAAACAACTTTGGACCTTTCAGCAAGAGAGACAAAGGAGCGTGTCTTCTATCGTTGCCTTCTTTCAAAAGCCCACAGGAAGGCATCTGTGGGAGAATAGGACATCTGAGATGTTTAACAGCTGACTCTTCTCCAAAGAGGTGACAAATGAGGAAACTGAATCAATGAAATGTTTCATGAAGAAGCACCCACAAAGCAAGTGGAACTGCAGACTGCTCGACCAGTTGACTAAGGAAGGTGTATGACTTCATTTAGAGGCAAAAAAAAAAAACCAAACCAAACTTTTAAATCACACCAGTTGGCAAGCAAAGATGTTTGTTACAGTCAGTTCATAGATAAAACTAGAACTTTATCCCATACTTCAGAAATCACAAAGTCTTTGAAATAAAGGGTTAAATTAAGTCCCTAGAGAATGGAGAATGAGATATGCAAGCTGATATGTACCCAGTAAAACCACCTTCACAAATACATGAGCTGCAAAGTAGTAGGGGAAAGTCTACTTCATCACTGAAAAAAAAATGCTGCGTTTTTGTATAGAAAAATATCACTGAATTGCACAGACTTTTAAAACTGTAAGTTGTCATAGAAGTTCTGCTTTCTCATGCAGCCTTTTGTTGTAAGCTTTGGGAGGGGGGAGAGGTTTGGCATCATTATTGTTATTATAAGTATCATTACTGCCACTTTTCCCTTTTAGCAGGACATTATGATATATTACCTCAGTTTATCACAGTTTATGTTATTACATAAATGCTACAAATGACAAAGTTTGGAGACCACAGGTATTCCTAGAAAGTGCCAAGAAAACTGTAAATCATATTAAGATGATCTGGGAACTTGAAAGGAATCATGCATTGAATAGCTTTGTGCGACTCAAACTTAACAGCACTTTCAGATCATGCACACGCTGGCTGTGGCATCAAGCATTGTAAAGGAAGTAACAGCTAAGGCAGTGAATAAAAGAGACCTCACACCTTATTTTCTCCTCTGTTATTATGCACTTATTATTGTTTATGTATACCTTAGTAATAGCAAGAGATCCCAGGCAGAGATCAAGACTGCATTTTAGTTAAAAATAAATAAGCAAATCCTGTCTCACTCAATCCAAATATAGGGTGAAAGACAACAGGTAGATGCAATGTGAGAGGAGGAGAAGGAAGGTGACAGTGATGATTATTGCAGTAAACAGCACTCACCAATTACCTAGTCATTGTTTTGCTTTCTTTGTAAAACATAGTACATCTGGAAGGCTGTTAAATGTTATCTTTAGATCTGTCTTTTGTTTCTGTAAACTAGCAGTATCCTTTACAGCTATTTGAAAAATGTTTTTTCTCCAGTGAAGAAACAGAAAACTTCATGCTTTGTATACAAAAACAAATGTATATGTTACAGCATATTAGGATCTGAAGCAGTCAAGTTCATCTAGTCTAATGTACCATATATTTCAAGCAACTTATTTTTCTCCTAGTTATCATCGTAATAATCCCAATAACCTCTTTAAAGGAATGCAGAGAGTAATCCTGCCTTGATCAAGAAAAGTTAGTAGATGAAGCCTTCATACTTTTTGTTACTTTGTTGTAATGCCTAACCATGCTGAATGCTCAATACTTTGCCATGTTCTTTGTTTAAATTTATGTGGCTTCACTTGGCTGTCACTGGTTTCTGTTATGACCTACTGCGCTAGATTAGAGTATTCATTAGCAGCTAGAATTATCTTCCAGGGAAATAATTCAAGGTATTTCACTATCAACTTTTGGGTAAAAAAATTCTCAACACAATCCTCCCAACTTCAGATTTATTTTTACATATTATATATGTCCTCATTTTTTGGACATCTTTTCCCCTTGACATGGACAAAACACAATGCAGTGCTTCAGTACCCTTTCCCCTCAGTGTACTACGCAGATATCCTTTGCCCCGTGCCCAGTCCCTCGTTTGTTACTTGACTTCCAAGGACTGACTTAGCCCTCTTTCCCATGGCATCATGCATGCCATTCCCCACTCTGATTCCTAAATGTTTTCCTGGTAAACTAAATCCTGAATACTTGGTCCCTTTTTTAGTGCATTATGTTCCTTGTACCAGATTACAGCAATCTTCTACCCTGTCAAATATTTCAATATGCTGTTTTGAATATGTTCAATATATACTCAATTTGCACTGCATTGTGCTAAGTTTTAAAGAGCATCTTCTGACATTATAGTGTTTATCAGATGTCCAGATATGCTTATGGCAATCATGTTGTCCAGACTCTAATTTCACAACAGTGGTATCTAGGTCATACTCTGGAAGTGTTGTAGATACTTTGCCTTGAGTTTACTTATTCAAACATCAAGAAATTGTATAAACAGCAAGGATCTAAGTAAAGTCTCCATGATGATACATACATAGTATGTCCCTTTGGCAGTGTGGACTTAAAATGAACACAATAGAGCTTTTATCCGTAGACAACAGTCTTAATATGTTTGAAACTCAAATGCAGAAAAAAAAAAGGGGGAGGGAGGATAATGATTACGTGGCTTAACACTCCTCAGTTGGCTGGGGGAGATGTCAGGAACATCCTAGTGAGAAGAAATGAAGCCAAAAAGATCAGTGGCAGATTTTCTAAAATTACAGATGCTTTGTATTATGTTTAAATTCTTGAGATTAGTTGCTACAGCTCTCAGACTTATTTGTCATTTATTTGCCTAAAGAAAGTTGGTGCTGGGAAAGTAGAAAGGTTGAAGATCTGTTTCTGCTGTTTTTTGTACTCTGTACTGAGGTCCTGCCATGAACAGGTTCCAGCAGGGAACTAACATTACAGTATCAAGACTTAGGACCTGATACAAGTTATAGTCCAGTCTAGTACAGAATGAAGTCTGTTGTATTTCACACTTCTGCAATCTCCTCATCTGTAAAGATCACAACCCTGTCCTCTTTCACTTCTTTTTAGAGGTGAAAGGAGGAACAGTGGAGCTGTTCCAGGCCCCACTTTTGTATGTAGCTCCAGCATATATCTCATACACTCCTTGTTTTCCTCAGAACCACGAGGAAAATTCTTTCTATTGAAATGCTAATAGAGGAATAAACTGTATAATAAGACTGCATTCCCTTTGGGCCTACATGTAATTTACACATAAAATGAAATTGCACATGGCCTTGTTTCATAGCATATTTGTTTAATTATCTGTCTTATAAAGCCTTTTTCAATTAATTTTCAATATTTAAAAAAGAAATAAAAGTTTCGATTTATCTGTGTACCTGATAATTAAGTACAGTTTGGGGAATAATTACATTATCTAATAGTAGAAATTTGTCCAGCTCCAATAACTGGCATTTTTCAACAGTTTTGCTTGCTTTCTTGTTCTCCAACTATTCTAACTCAAAATAAGTTGATATTCTGCGCATATTACTCATTCCCCACTGGTAGCACTAAACACTGATCAGTTGATCAAAATTGCTCTGCTTTCCCTGACAATAGCTACTGACAATTAACATATTAAAAGTGAACAGACCGGTGCTAGTCTAAATATCTCTAAGAGGTCTATTTGTACAGTTCTGGTGTATACCAAGATAAACACAAACAACACAGCTATGAAAGTATTAAGTTTTTCATGAGATCTTATTACCTTTGAGAAACATACGGTTTGACACACTATGTTGAATTCAGTTGATCCTTGTCCAAGAGACCTAAAATATTCCTGTGCAATTTTAGTTGGAATAGGTATGAAGGAGTGTTATCAGAGAGGAATATGGCAAGATTTTTAAAAAAAGAAAAGACAAGACAACCCTCAATGATGTTGATGTTAGTAAAGTAAGAACCAAGAACAACAGAATTATTATCTGAAAACACAGAGCAGGGATTAGTACCAAAGAAGAAAAAATTTAGGCCAATGAGGTCCAAGTAGCAGCCCCTGAGTCAAAATCAGCCTGCTGCCCTCTTTTCCCAGCAGAGAGATAATGTAAAGTTATTTGGGTAACACCTCCTATTATATGTACAGCCTGTCTCTCCTTTCTCTGTGTGATTAGCCTAGAAGTGACCAATACAACTTTTCACAGTGTAGTGAAGGAGCTGATGTATCCTCCTGCAGGTACTTTGCTATGCATTATTCCAGGCTGCTTCCCTCTTTACGTTAGTTCACTATACACAGGTGTAGCGGAAATGGTAAGTCATGGCTTGAAACAGTGATTGAGCACCTGGTGGGAAGGCACGGCCAACCCAGGGGAGCTCAGGTGCATGCAATGAAGGATCCACCCCTTCCCAGATCTCATTTAAGGGTTGGCAGTGGAGGTATCTTACTAGAGATCCCTGTCTACCTAAGGCCTTCTGAGGGTAAGCAGCTTCATTTCTGTGGTTGCTGTGTTTAAACTTGTTCTCATTTGCTGTAGCAGAAGACTTTGCCACTCTGCTCTTATTGCAGTACTTTCCATCCCATTATGGCATTACACTGGGAAATCTTTGCTTCTGAGATACTCATTGGCCAATGCTCAAGCAACCTGATTTGGACTGAAAGAGGACAGGAAATAGGACAAGCAAAATAAGCAGCTTGGTGTTTCAGGGTAAACAAATACAATCACCTCATTAAGGTAGCTGAATGAAGTTAGCATCATAACTAATATCCTCTGTTGTTCACACCAAGCAGGCCAAAGTAAGAAGCACTGCTTCTACAGGACATATACCCAAAGTGGAATGATACAGAAATTAGCACTGCCTCTAAGCGAGGATGACAAGCAAATTCTTGAAGCATTCTATGTTTTTGATTCCACAAAGTGCCAGTGAGGGGCATAGTTCAGCAGTATGACTTGGTAGGTCAGGTTAATGTTTGGACTTCATGATCTTGGTGGCCTTCTCCAACTTAAATGATTCTATGATTCTAAAAAGAACCCAGGGAGCATCCTCGCCTAACTCACAGTGTGGAACAAGCTATAGCAAAATGGACTCTACATCTCTGTGAGCTTCTCCATCAAACAGAAGTGCTGGAGCTGTTCTATCCTCATAGGCATGATTAGTTACACACTGTTTAGATACACTGTGCTAGAGTCATTTCCATTTTGTCACTTAACAGATGTGGTAAATAACACATGAAGTCCCATGTAATTTCGCTGAAGGAGAGGATTTTCCATCTATACAAGCTGAAGTGTTCTGTTCCTGAAGCTGAGATACAGGAAATAAGATGGAAGGCAGTTCTGTCATGCATTTCACCATTCAGCACCAAGAAAGGGCTGATTTGTGCAATCAGTATGTTAGGGGAAGAGATAATGAAAAAGCATTAATGAAATTTCTCCTCAGTAGGTTTCTCCAATACCACTATTAGTTGTCAGTTATAGTCTCTGTTGCTGACTCACATTAGGAAAGTGAGTGGGACAGTGGGGTTTCAGGTCAAGTACTTGCCAGCTGCCTGACAAAATAAAGATCAGGCTTTCTTCAGACTGCCAAACATCTTCCAGCGAAGCTTGGTTTCTCAGCTAAGGCTCTCTACTTCCTATGAACACAGTGCTTCTCAACTTGCAATCTTGATAGAGGAAATATTAAGAATAAAAAAATAGTTGAGAAAGAGTGTTACCAGCTCCACTTAAGCCTTCAGCATTTCCTCCTACTTCTTTTCTCCCTCCACTTCTGGTTTATACCACCTCATGCTGTAGCTAATCAGCCTGGTGCTGACAATTAGGCTTGTTAACACCCTCCTTGCAGAAGGTTTGCTCTCCAATTAGGCTGCATGCCCCATTCTAGGCAGATAGAAGAGAACAGAAAAGAAAGTGACTGTTCTCTGTGATGTAGTCCCAACAGCATCTGCAGGGAGGCAGAACAGCAAAAGGTAGAGCTTTTAACCCTTGAATTGTCAAGGCAGTTTAGCACATTGGATGACAGTGCAGCTCAGTTTTTGGTTAAAACAGATTTATTTATTAAATAAAGATCCAGCCGTGTACCTTGTAGGAGTCACAACTGTATCTGTTCCAAAATTAGTACTTAACTCTTACTGTTTTCAAGGGATTTTAATTGCCTAAACAGTTTATTATAGTTGAACTGTAAAGCTATCTTGACACAAGTCCTTTAAGAGCTGCTCCAAAAGTAGTACCTCCTATATTACGATGTTGGCCCACAACATCAGAGGTGATTGTTGTTGGTACTGCAGTAGAGGTTGAGCCTTCTCACCAATTTCCCATCACATTTTGTTGACATATGACAGGTGGTAGCAGGACAGTGTGACAAAATGGCATCTGATATGGAAGTGGGCATGAAGCAAAGGTATGTCACTGAATTTGTCCATTCATTGACACTTGCTAAACATTTATGGAAACCAAACAGTGAATGTGAGTGCAGTGAGGTGGTGGGTGGTGCATTTCAGCAGAGGTGACAGTGATGCAAAAGACAAGCAACATTTCAAATTGCCATGCAGGTTTTTACGAGCAAAGCATGCAGGCTCTTGTTCTTTGCTGTCAAAAACGCACAGCTAATGATGATGACTGTGTTGAAAACCAATGTTTTGTAGCTGAGAACTTGCTCTATCAAAGTGTTATTATAATCTTTGTATCTGTTGCAGTTTAGTGGAAATAAATAAGAAGCATTGCTGTTGGAGTGACCCACGTTCATGCAATTCCATCATAAACAATTTGTTGTTTTTGCTTTGCATATTCGCTAAGATCTTAATTTTTATTGCAGAAGTATTCCAAGCAGTCCAGAACTGATTTACCCTTCTGAGCTTACATCAAAATGTTTCTGTGCTGATTGCTCTCGGTTAATTTGACATATGCATTCTGGCTTGCTTCTGTTTAGTCCCATAAATTGTACGGTGATGATGTCGATCTGAGGCAGAAATAGTTGTGAAAATATCAGCAGCAATCATGAGATATAGTGAAGCATTATGATTTTAGGGATATGAATGGAGACCATGTCTCTTAGAAAAGTGTTTCACTACCAGTGGCTGGTGGCTTTCTGATGGGTCAAAGAGTATGCCCAGACTGGGGACATAACACCAAAGCTACTCTAATGAGAATGCTTTCTGAATATCATAACACATCACATTGGCTTGATTTTCTTGCAATAACTTGTGTATTTCTGTTTGGTCAAAAGAAGAATAAGAGAATAAATGGAAAATATCCATCGTTGGTGGTGGCATGAGAATGGCTCAGTAGACAGAAGGTTGTAAGGAATGATTGGAGTTTTCATTGTAGTGCTACAGTCTGTAGTCTATCAGTGAAATAGGTAGGTTTCAAATGATACCTGTCCATCACAGAATTGTTAACTTCATTCTTGCATTAGTAGTTGCACTGAAGTTAACAAGACTACTTCTGTTGAAGGTCAGGCCTCTGACTTAACAGTTGTAGTCTGATTAAAAACAAAAGGAATTCAAAAAAATAACACCTATAAAATCCATAATCTTGAAACCAGCTACAGTTCAGCAATGTTTATTTTGTTCCATATTATATTTTCTACATGCTTTGCATCTGGAGGCCATTTATTATTGGTAGCATTTACAGAAACTATTGATAATGTTCATGTACAACCATCAGTTGTTTTCCATACTGTTGGAGACTTTGTTTCACTTTCATGAAGGCTTAATAGAAGAATGCTGATGAGGAATCCAGTCCAGACACTCTTTAGCATGGTTTGATGAAATGAGGCTTCAGTGATTCTTTTGTGAAATGTTAACAATAGCAATAATACCATTTACAACAAATTACAATTTAAAGGCAATTACTCTGTTGTCTTTCAAGGGTCTAGCTCCTAGAAATATTTCATTAAAAACAATGTTCAAATTCCATCTAAACAAAATTGATTTCATTTAGTAAAAATTAAATTGGTAAAAATTAAATTTCCTCCAAAGGTGATTCTACTTCCTGTAATACAACCTCTGTAATCCAGATTTATTCTTTAGGACTTGAAACCCTATTGACAGGTTTCAGTGGGCATTGTTTATTTGCAATTTTTGACTTTGATAACACATAGTTAATACAGAATAGTGAAAAATAGGCATATACTCCCTGGCATCAAATAACAACACATGACCCTTCTCTTTTTTAGACAGCCATTTCTACACAACTCCATTCCAGATTGGCAGGTCAGAGCAGAGAGGACAGCACAGAAAAGAAAGTAGCAGATACAAGGATTACAGAGTTACAGAAGAAGGTGACAAAATGTAGAGAATACCAAGGCTGTTGTAGAAGTTTAAATCCAGAGAAAGAACCCCAAGGTAGGGAGATGTGAAAGGAGTATTTTGTAGAGTGGTTGAAGATGTCGCACTCAAATATCTTTTTCTTGAGACAATGATGTTTTTGACAGAACATCAATTTTCATGGGAAGATTTGTCATTTGGGGGAACTCTTAAGTTCGCTGATGTGTTTCAAGAAAACAAGCAACTGAGATTTTCGTCGCTGAAAATTATTATTTTTTTTCCTGTGTGACAGTTTTTGGAAAAAAATATAATTCCTCAAGGGATCTTTTTTATTGAAATAAAATATTAGGATTAAAAAACAAACAAACAAACAAACAAAAAAAAAAACAAACAGAAATTGGAGGGATGCTAAAGGGATGGATTAAAAAAAAGGAAAAGGCTGGAAAGGAAAATATCAAAAAAATATAAGTGAGATGGAGTATATCTGGGGGAATATTCATGGAGAGGAAAATGATCAATGGAAAGAGAAACCCTAAAGGGTCATATATTGTGATTAAACAATAAAAAGGCAAGAAAAGGAGATTTAAAAAAGAAAAGTTCTCTTTTCTGTGTTCCCTGGAAATGACAGTAGACATCTCCTTTTCCACGTTTGCAGTCTGCCAAGAAACTCAGAATTTCAGCTAATCTTGCTCACCGCTTCGCTTGAATTTATACTTTTGTTAATGGAGGCATGTTTGAAATCAGTAGGAAGAATTAATGGCTGTACATAAAATGGCAAGAGAAACGCAGGTGCTGCTGTGTTGGTAGAGCTGAAGCACAGTTGGGGTGTAGTATATGCCCACCCTCCTGGGGGATGTGTATTTTAACATGGCTTTCAAAGACTTAGTCTGTACTGCAAGGGAAGGCACAGGAAGAGAGTTACAGAGCCTTTGCCGAGCCTGGGGGAGTCCCAAAGTTGAGAACTGAGGATTTTTTTGTTTTATTCAAAAGTTGTAACTGCACACCTAAACTTCCCCAACTTCACTGTTTTACCCCACAATTCCTATGTCGCTGCCACTTTTCTGTGCCTTTCCTTTTTGTCTTTCCTGAGATCCCCACTGCTATCTTATATATAACTCATGTCCTTTTTAGCTCTCCTTTCTCTGTGCCAGCTCACTTTGCTATCCCCATTCTGATCTCACCTTTGTGCTTTTCTGCAGCACTCAGAAACTCCTCAAAGCCAGAGTTCGAAAGTGAGCCCAGAGAAGAAAGGCTGCCCTGGTCTATGCATTTAGGGGCTTTAAGGGCAGTTCTGATCAGGATTTTTTATCGTGTCAGTGTGTTACAACAACACAATCCTTCCTATTGTCTCCTGAATAAACCAACTCAGAGTAGCTTAAGTCTTTAAGTCCTATGACTTGCTTGAGCTTTAAAAAAGAGAAAATTATGTTGTTAACAGCCGCAACTAAACAATTAAAAGGAAAGATGAGGCAAAGCATTTCTCCTAGCTGGAAACTTCTGCTGTACACAGCAGCAAAGCACAGACTACAACACAAGGGAGGAGCCAGTGTAATTGCCTTTTCCTGTGATCTCTAGATTTTCAAGTGAAAGGATCATGTCTAGGGTTCTATGCCTGTTTTTTTTTCTCATAAGATCTCAGTACTTAGAACTCTTTTTTTCCACTCTTAATTTGCCTGGAGCAAGGCTTTTATCTAGACTTTTAGCCAAGAGGCACCTGCTGAAATATTCATTGGCAGAAATTGTGCCATGGGTGTTTTTCCCCATTTGTCCAGTTCTATGTCATTAAAATAAGGTTGAGTACAATGAAAATAGGATTTGACACAGAAGAATGGCATCCTCTCAAAAACTTTATATAATAGGCAATTAACCCTTTTCTGTGCAAGAATTTAGGTACTAAAGACTGCTGAATAGTTCTCTTTGTCAATGGTCCTTTTCCACCACTTCAAAATGGAATTGAAGATTATAACTTCAATTTGTGTGGGACACAAATCTGCAAGCTTTTTTGAGGATGACATAAAGATTTTGATTGTTGATTTTTGTACTGGTCTCTAACTGAAGGTAATGGTCATTTGGCAAAATGCATATTTGAGAAAATGCAAAAAAGCAGAAACTTTAACACTGTATAATGTGTACCTAAAGTCCATCCATCCTTCTTCCTTGTTGCTTTCTTTTTCCCTTTCTGCCTGCCTGCCTTGCCTTTTTCTAATGCTTAGGTAATATAAAATGATTCAAAAAACACTTTTGTTTTGGATTTAGTTCTGGAAATGGGAGTGACAGGTTGCAAAAATCTCAGAGGATAAAAATAATATTGAATCAAAGAGTACCCCAGGTATATACAATTAAGTTTGGGATACTTGTGACCTTATACAAGACTGGCCTCATAGCTTACTAGTTAGCCTTGCTTTGAGCAGGGGTCAGCAAGGTGAACTCTCAATGTCCCTTCTGACCAAAACTTGTTCTGTGAGTCTGTTTTATGATTCTTATATGAGCACCTACTTTATGTACAGAGAGAGAGGAGTATTTTTAAAAAACTAAGTTTCATATTTAATCAGTTTTACTGGAGCAAAGTATGATATTACTTCACTCTATATTTGAGGATCTAATCTGAGGCCTTATCTGATAGTCTTCATAAGAACATAAATCCAGTGACATACAAGCAGTTTCCTGGTAGACATACTGAGAACTTACTCACATGGTTCATGTAGGATTCTGTTACCTGATAACACAGGCATGTAACATTTTAAGTCTTTCTCTAAAGATCTCAAACTACATGATGGGTAGTCACAAAGTGTAAAAGTTTAGAAATTGAGAAATATTTAATGGTCTCACATGTGTCAGTACAAAAACTGGCACAAAAAAAAAAAAGCAAGCAGGTTTCTCAAGATTTTGCAACAGTAATTGCAAGCACAACTGTGCATCTGCATGGTATATAGAGCATGCAGCCAGTGGGCAGCAAAGGATGGGGCAGTTTAATAGGCCGCCACGGTACCTCCTTGGTTATCACAACTGTGGGCTCCTTAGAAAACTGCCAGAATTTAAACAGTATTATTTTCTTAAATAAGTTTTATCAAAGTTTCTATAATTGCAGCGTTTGATCTTGCAACCACCACCTGCATGTTTCTCTGTTACTCTTACCGTCCCTTGCATCAGACAGAATACCTACAGGTATGAGCAGAGTTCCTCTGGGCAGTTTAAGGGCTGTTCTCTATGATCTTTGGACATAAATACTTCTCCACTGAGTTACCCCCTTTTCATGCTTCTTTATGTGAGAGTCCGAGTAAACTTTGTTCAGACATAAGGGTCTTAACAATCAGTACTATTTCATGAGTAACACCATCACTATGTGTAAAAATGTCTTTAAAATGTTTTTAAACAGTGAGCTCTTTGATAGAGGCATAGATTATGAGGAAAGTTAAAAGTAATGATTGGTATCTTTTATTATTTAAAAAAAAAATCAAAAATAGGAATTCAAATCAGTGACCAGATAAAGCACGTGTCATTTATTACAGGACAAAAGTAGAGAGCAAATTTTTCATTACCCAGTTAAAATTTGAGCTTTCTCCTCGGCTTGAAGTGGAGTTGCATTGGTTTGTCACTTATGCAACTGAGAACAGTACATGGCTTTCAACTCACTGATTACACTATAGTAATAAACTATGACCTGAAGTGTGACTTTTTTTTTTTCCTATCATCCTTCATTTACCAATAGCTGCTGGAAACTATTTTCCGCACAAACTATATTTTAAAAGATGCAGTGTCAGGTCCAAATAAAATGATGTTCCAATTTTGGTGTTCCAGTTAAAGTTTTCTGATGGAAATATCACATAAGCCTAGCAAACAGAATCACAGTACAAACTCTTTTTAGTGGGAATTTTTGACAGTCTGATTATTCTTGTGCAGAATGACAAGATTTTCTTTGGGAGAGTGAAGACAGAATGTTTTGAATGAAATCACTCAGTGGAAGAAGATTTTATTATATTAGAAATGCACATTTGTTTGGGTTGCAGTTTATGAAGAGTTTTAGTTATCTATTTATGCCTACTCTTATCTGGCAAACATTTCAAAGTATGCATGGAAAAAATGTTAAGTCCAGTGAAGAACTTTAAATATTTTAAAGACAGTCTGATACTGGTTGGCTTTTGGCTGATAGTAAAGAGTCTAGACTCATAAGAGAGAGTCACTGGGTATCTGTGATCTTCCCTAGGTAACATCTGGAGGGTTATAACCTCAAAGGTGCATCAGAATGCCTCAAGGTCACTGAATTCTAGGCAATTCTGTAGTGGGTGGTAACTCAGTGAGAAGTTTCAGAATAACAACTGAAGTTTTACTCAATGTCATCTGAGCCTTTTATCAGTCTCTTATGCTCTATAGACCTCATAAAAAGTCTTTCAAAATAGAGGTGAAGATCTGAACCAGAATCTTTGAGTTTCCACAGAGACACAGACCTTATGGGAGCTCTACAGAAAGGGTTTTGGACTGTTAGACACTGTCAGCGTCCATGCTCTGCCCTGTTTTATTCTAAAGGGAGGGAAGTGCAGGAAAAGATCTGAAAACCAGGATCCAGAAGTGTTTGTTCTTTTTTCAGCCTATACCAAGGTAGGAATTCTAGTGGATGGCAATCCTGACTGTGGCCAGGGGGTTCAGGGGGTTGGAACTTGAGGCCCCTTCCAACCCAAGCCATTCTATGATTCTATGAATGATGCATTTGGCATGAAGTCTCCAGACTTCTGGATTGTCAATTACAGGAAAAAAGAAAAAAGAAAAAAAAAAAAAGGGAAGAGAAGGGCAGGACTTCACCTGTTTCAGAGTTTCTCAAGCAGAGATGAGAGGGGAACTTGCATCTCTATGAGTAAGTGCATAGATCTGTTCCTTTTTTATAATGTGAGGTTCTATTCTCATTTTTTTCTGCAGTACAAACACTGAGAAAAGACTCTGTCAGTAAGACCTTGTGTCCTATCAGAATATTGTACATATATCACCAAATTCTGCTTTCAGGAACTTTGGTGTAAATCTGGAGATATTCTATTGAATTCAGTTGAATTAATTTCAGATTTACAGTAGCATGACTGGTGGCAGATTTTGGCCTTTGGCTGCTTTTTTCAGACTTTTCTTGGTGCATAGTAGCATATGCGCTATTTCAAGAGAAAAAAAGTCAATGTTGCCATGATAGAAGCACAAGTTCAGGTAAGGGTGTTAGAGAACAGTTCTTGATTACATCAAAATTGCTTAAGACAAGACAGACTGCTTCATTGACTTAATGCAGCTGTGGGATCTGAAATATTCTAATGGAAATGGCAGCAGTGCTCTGAACAACCACCTTTAAAACCAGCCCTCTGCGTTAGAAAGAAAAATAGAAAGGAATGTGCTATGACAAACTGCAGTAAATGAGAAGCAAAAAGTTAGTGGATAAATGTAAAAACACTTTTCTAAAGCAAATCAAATAACCTGGTAATTGTATAACACCATGAACAGTAGTCAGAAAAATATAATCCAATAAAAAAGGTACATAGCTTCATTGCTAAATGAACTTTCTCCACTACTCAACTGCACTCTGTCCAACCTAACTTGCTAGCAGTAAGGTAAGCTTCACTTAACCCTCAGATGGGAAGTATTAGCAGTTAAATATAGCAATTCTGATTGTGATGAGTAAGACAAGATGAAGAGTTGCAATATACTACTTTGTGTCCCAGGATGAAGAAAACATTTAAAGTTTGTGGATCTGGCACAGGAAAGACTGATTGTGTTCATAGCTGGATTTAATTTTGGTATTTAAATTGTGATCTTTGATTGGACATAGTTTTCTGATTTGAAGAGCAGATATATTCTAATTTTCTTGTGTTAATTGATTTATCAACCAATTCAGCAGTGACTTTTCCAAATATTTTTCCAGTATTCAACATGAATTTGCTGGTTTTGGTCAATTCTTCTGACAGTGCATGTGGATATGCAGATATATAAAACACAATTCCTGAAAACAAATCAAGAATTCCAAGTGAATATTTTTCAAGCTGTTATGCAATAACTCCCAAGAATAGCTCTATTGAAGCTATAGATTCAGCTTGGACAGTTGAAGAAATCTTGTGTTGTTAGGATATTCTTCGGAAGCAAAGGAGACTGTGTCTATCCCGTTCCTACACTTTGGCCTATAAAATGGCTACTTAGGTCCAGAAGTATGTAAACATACAGATATTTTCTACAAAGCCTTCATGCCACCTTTACTCTCTCCTTTTCCACCTGGAATGAAAAATTCTCATCAGCGAGTATTTGTTAATAGTTTCCAATGAAAACTGAACATTCCTGACAAGGACAGTGAATGGGGAAAAAAGCTGCTTCCATAATCTTGTCATTTATTTACTCTGTTATAACAAATATAAAGATCAGTTAGATAAAACACACGCTATTGCTATTTGTCTAGCTACAGAAAAAAAAATAATTCAGTATTGATACCCCATATTTAAGCACAGATCGCATTCCCTTAAAGAACACCAAATAATTTTTCCCTTAAAAATTGAATGAGAACTGTCTTCAAAAGATTATTTCCAGTTCTAATTTTCAGTTCATTTGAAGAAGTTTCTGCTTAATTTGGCTTTGTTCCACAGAGAGTGAGAGTAATGGCACACCTTTGTATGGAGATAATTATTTGTGGAAAACCTGGACGTGATTCTGTCTTGCCAAAAGCTCCTGAAAGTGCAAGGCCTTGACTGAGTTAAAATATACTGAAACAGGTACTCAGCATCAAGATCATGCTCATGGATGGAGTGATCTCAGAGAGTTAGTCTGCCCTTACCATCTTCTCCAAGATGGTAAGCGTCTCTGTAGAATTTGCTCCTTTCATTTAAATTCATAGTACTTCTCTAAAGTAGCAAAGATTTATCGAACTATTTTATGTTTAAATATGGAGCTTGAAAGTCTAATCGCAGTTTAATTTGACAAAATACATACATACTTTATGGTCAATCATCCAGATCTTTTACAAGGTCCCTTGGCTTTGAAATTACTAAATCTCAAATGTTACTATATATGAGCCTTGTCTGACATGACATATATTGAAACAGACTGTGGAACGATTGCTTAGAGATGAGAACTTTGCTACACTTTTAGTGAACCAAAGCTAAGAGGCAAATTATTCAATTATAGTAAGTTTACAGTAGCTTAATATTTGATAGAAGTGGTTCTTCTATCATCAGAGCACCATACTGAAAACTCTCAAGCGGCAAAATAGCTCTGGAAATGCTGAGAATGTTTTAGCCTCTTATCAAGAAAATTCATCTATTTTGATTTTTTTTTTATGAATGCTTTGGCTGTTTGTTCAATAAGGACTGAAATATATTTAGTTTGCATGAGGGCTGCTCCAAAAGTAATGCCTCCTATTTTATTATGTCGGCCTGTGATTTCAGAGGTGGATGCTTGTGGTATGACGGTAGAGGTTGAAACTTCCCGCCCATATTCCATTACATTTTGTTGCTGTGTGACAGATGGCAACAGGGGGGGTCATCTGACAGAAGGGTGTCTGACATGGAAGAGAAGATTTCAAAGGCTACTATTTTAAGGCCTTGTAAATCCTCTCTAAAGTAATATATGAAGTTTATATTCAGTAGATGTATTGTTTTGAGTTAATATCTATATAAATACAACAGTAAGAGATTGCAGTGTGTTTCAGCCCCCCAGTTTCATCTGTATTCAGCTATCCAGCTGCTCACTTTCCAAAATGGAGGATGACATTATGTACAGTCTCAGTGATTATGCAACTACAGGACATATATCCCAGAAAATCCTATATGGGGGTAACTGTACCTGCTGATGACAAATGTGTGAACTTAAGTTCCTTCTAAGGCTTCTCTCCAAAGTCATTTGCTCTTTTTACTATGGAAGTAAAGAACATTCTGTGTATAGCAAGGAAAATGTAACATCCTGTTCTTGGATGAAAACATTTATTTACCAGTAGTTATGCATGCTCAGCCTTCTAAGTAGCGATGTGAACAAATGATTAGGACTTTGTTCTTCATCTGAAAAAGCACTGTAAGCACTAAAAGTTCAGTAAGGGTTCACACAATCAGTACTCTAAATTCATAAATTTAAGAGAAAAGGATACTTCTTTACAGAGGAATGCATCAGTGTTTAATAAAGATTGTTTTTTTCCATGGTGTTTGTACCAAGCTGCTATTTGGAAAATTATCTGTAGTTACAAGGATACAAAGATCACCAAAAGGGGATCACAATAATCCTAATTTTCATTGTTGTTTGATCTCTGGATAAAGATTTGTCCATCTAGTGACATTTCTTCTCTGGATTCCTAAATTACTCTGGATCCATATATGCTGCAACCTACTAGATTTAATGATAATATGCTTAGAGTGCTCAGTCATTTATCTTGGAATTAACTCTGTTATATTTCCTTCTGTGACACTGATAGTAAGTTACAGCACAGTTTCATTTGATTCAGCCACTTATTTATTAAGTCTGAATGTAACAGCAGTGCTATAGTACAAAAGGTGTGCTGTTATTGTTAGTACTATCATTGCTTATTATGAAAGCCCTTCACCTTTCTATTTCTGATATTGTAATGGTCAATTTAATCTAGACTAAGCAAAAAGATGCTATCTGTAATGCAGAGAAGATGGAGTATTTCTCTAGCCTTTTAACCCAAGAATTGTCAGTTTCTATCAGCAGTAGCAGGGCCTGACACTTAGGGTAGCTTGAACTTGTTTTGCATACTGTGAATTCTTACAACAGCAGCATGAATTGTGACAGGGGCTAATTAGCACTTCTACCCCCTCTGTTCGACTCTTTTATTTTTGATGACAAGTGCCAGAAGCAGTAGAGGAAGTTTAACTAAGCCCAGATTAAGAAATTAGGCTCCAATCTTGCAAGTTAAAGAAGAAAATGACATCTCTACATTAGTGTCAGGTACTTCCAAGTATGTTTGTATGTGAGAGTGATATCCATCTTCATTCCTATGCTTTGAATACAAAACTGTTTGTGCCTCTTTTACATTTTAGAATAATACATGCACTGACTTCCATCAAGGTATCTAGATCCCAGTTAAACTAGTGACACACTTTCTGGTGGCTTCAGTTGACATTATTTTCTAGTCCATGAGATACAAGCTGGTATTTCTGGCAACTGGAGATGGGGTATGACACTTAATTAACCTCCACCCAATGGTACCAGCTCCTTTTGACCTTTATTATGTGTTCCGTAAGCTTTTCTGAAATAAGATAAAATCCCACGGGCCAGGGATACATACATCCACTGGGGTCCAGAAGTCTCCAATAAGAAGTAAGCATACGATCTATCTTTAGGTTATAATTATCTTTACTAATTATTTATATTGTAGTAGTCTCTAAGAGCCTCACTCAAATTCTTTGCCTGCTACATGCTATTCTACTTTCAAATAATTCAAAGTGTGTAACAACTTGTAGCATCGCACAAGGGTAATCATACAAAAACTAAGAGAAACTAAGAAGTGCACAGGTCTTTTTAGCCCATCCGGTGTCCTTGTCAGTAAATATGCTGTCTGACTTATTTGTCTATTATGTTTCTAGATACAGCGTAATCCCAGTACACGGTAAGAAGAATAAAACTTTGCAGTCTATATTGAAAACACCCTGCCATGTACCATTGGCTTATCTGTCTGAAACATGATATTTCTCTTAAAACAGCTATTGTTTATTATTTTTTCATAATTTGTAGTCATAATTTGGCTATATTCATCTGTTGTATTTAGATCAAACTTCCCTGCAACACAGGTTTTTTGTTCTGTGTTTCTGTAGCACCTTACATAGGTTGAGACCCTGATCTCTGATTAGGGGTCCTAGCACTAGTGCACCACAGATACCAACTGTCTAGAAGCAATGAAGAGCAAGAGCTCTAATGACAGTGTAGCAACAAAAACAAAATGAAAATAGTCTGCAAAGTTTTAAATAATGATAATAAATAGTTTTTTTAAAAAAATTAAGAGCCAGTGTTCCTATTCATTACAGCACTTTGCATCTGCTAACATTATGTATATGAAGAGCCCCAAGATTTCAAGGATACTAGTCGTGTGCTTAAAAATTAAGCTTCAATTTATTGAAATACAGCCTTAATGAGGATAAGTTGGATAGCCTAATATGCACAATGAATTAATCACCTGGCAGACTAATTATGTCTTATTGAAATGTTGATCCCAACTATAATCATACCAAACTTGCCAAACTATTCAGAACTGAGGCAAATTGTAGGGTTCTCAGTGCAGCATGCACGTAGAGCTTCAGTCAGGCAAAGTTCCATGAATCCTTTGTGTCCATCAACTTTGGGGTGAGGTTTTTGATGAAGCAGGCTCAAAGATGAAGGTTTCTACTCTAGGAGTAAGGGGAGAGTTCCTGAGCACAAAGTCCAAGAGAAATTAGTTAAATTGAGGATGGGAAAAAGTAATGTAAATAGTAGACTGAACTTGTGAGGGTCCCATCAGAAAGACAATTAGTGCATTGCTAGCTTTAGATCTATATATCAGGACAATGAATGCTCGTTCTGGTATACTTCTCTGAGTATGGTGCTTTTTTTAAGAGATATTAGGAGGATGAGTTGATAGTAGGTTCTTGTGGAGCTTGTAGGTGTTGTAGGAGATCACCTAAGGACTACCAAAGCTATTCCCTTTACATCTCACTTTTGAAAGTCTAATTTATTGCTTTGGTCAGCATGTTCTATATTTGAATGAGGGAGCCACTGGATTCAGGTTATTCTGGGAAAAATCCAAACATTTTTTGCAAACCTGAAAAACTAAAGATGTAATCTGAAGTAGCATGTATCGCTGCAGATGGAATGAGTATGAGATATCTCTTGTTGTCTCAACTTAGACTGTTTTTCTCATCATCAATAATACTGGGGAGTTTTCAGCCTTTTGTTCTCTTTCCCTTTTGCTTTTTGATGTTGGCTTTTACAACTAATATAAGAGATGTGGAAAGCAGGCCTTCTGCTTTTGGCAAACATCATCACAAATACTGCTTTGGTTTCTACCTGACTTGTTCTTTAATTACACAAAATTAAGTAAAAGAACTTCCCCTCACTATAAGTGTGTTTGGGAAACGTTCAGACACTCTTTTAAAAGTGCAGAACTTCAGTGCCTTTAGGATATAACAATGCTTTATTTGGATTCAAGTGATTAAAGAGCTAATTTTCTTAGTGGGAGGTTAGTACATTTTTACAGAGAACCTTACAGGAATATGGATACATTTGCATTCCACGGGGGCCCAGGGAATTCCAAATTCCCATCTCTGTGCTTGTAGCAGCAAAGACCATTAAAAAAAAGTCAATGTTTCGTATCTTCTGAGTATGATGACTTCTATAGCAGTAGCTAGAGAGAGTCATGTTCAATTTTCCTTAGGGTATTAACTTTTTCTGAAGTTGTCTGTTTGGTCTTTTAGTTGTGAAGTCAGATTATTTCCTCTGCATTGATTTTCAAATGATGCTGTATATGTGATGTTCAGATTTTGTTTCTTTCTAAATCAACTTGGTTGATAATTTCCAAAAATATTGATTTCTTCCAGATTAAAACTTTGAGTACAGGAAAGCAAAGATCAGAGCATAAAACCTGCAATACTGCATAGCTTTTGACTGTGCTGTAGAATTGTTCTCAGTGAAAAACAAGGCTTAACTCTGATACTTTCCATTCTAAGTATATAGCAGGGTTGCAGGAGGTATTCAGAGGAAGTATTTTTCCTATTTTTTTTATGCCCAATCTGTTCGTCAAATTCAGCCTGACAGTGCTGTTCATTGTCCTAATAAATAAGTTGTCTGAAAGCTTTTCCATAGTTTTAGCTGGAATGGAAGTGCCAAGACTTGCAGGATGAAGGGTATGGTCTCCAGTTGATAGCCAGGCAGGCATTTCACCCAAGAGGAATGGAATTAATGAACATGGACTTTGGCCTGGATCCAGGAATTAGTACATTTAAGCTTGCAGAAATGTCATTGTCAGTGACTATGTGTCATTGGCTTTGATTCGTCTGAATGAAGACGTTTCTAAGAAAATTGGTGTTTTGTGTTGGATTTTTCGCAATACCAAGTTGAACTGAAATGAATTGCTTGCTAAGTGAAATATGTGAAAAACTTGCACATGCATTTTACCTTTATTTCATCATTCAAGCCCTGACCGGAACCAATACAGCTTAGGGTATGTATAGATAAGATCACTGCCCTAGCTGAAGTGAAGGATTTCCTGCCACCCTATGGAAAGTCTCATGCTGCTTCCCCGACTGTGGAACCAATGTTGCGTATTCTGCATACTCCTTCATCTCTTTGGCAGGTGACTTCTTTGGTTCTGCATTATGGAAAGGAATATATTCCCTTCCTGTGCAGATGTCTCAAAAATAAAACACTGGCAGACAACTCCCTCAACAACTGCTTCTTTATATTTCTTCTCTACCTACTACTGAAACACTTTTTTTTTTCCTTGTTAGTACTTCCCTTCATTCATGCTTAGGTGTTTCTGCTTCTCTCAAAGCACTAGCATTGAAAATTACTTCTGACGAGTAAGTTTTACAATGCACTTCTTCAGCAATGAGCACCTAGTCCTTCACTGTCCACCTAGCTGAGTGCTGGACAAAGCAAGTCTTGACTAATTACAAGCTAAGGTTTAAAGGGCTAAGCAATGATAGGTTCAAAATCCAGGCAAATCAATTGCTTCAATCTCAGTCTGAACTCTACTCTGCTTTTATAAGAATTGACATATGAAATAAGCTCCATTATCTGGGGAAGGAGCTAGACAATATTGTATATATTGTTGCTTAAATGCTGAGGAGATTAATGTTAGATCCCTTATTTTAGTGACATAGCACAGTAATCTGTGTTCAGAAAAGCTGGTTTGTTGAAGGGAAACCTTTTTTTTCCTGCATTCCAGGATTCAAAAGAAAAAATAGAGGCTGGGATTAGGGCCAAACTAAGGAGAACTGATGCAGTCTGTCAGCAAGCCCTCAGGTAACAATATTGTAATTTATAAAATTTACCAACAATAGGATAGTAATTAAAGATGGAAGTTTTCCTGTCCCTGTTTTTGCCAAAACGGATTTCAGAATGCTACACTGTGCGTGTGTGTCTCAAATCAAGGTTTTAAACCAAAATGAAAAAAAAAAAAAACAACCACTCAAAAAAATTAAAAGAAAAAAATCAGGCCATGCGTAAGAATAGGGTTTCATTTTTGCTTCTGACTTGCTCTTTGTATGCTTTTGCATTAATAGGCTGGTGGCATGCTGGAGTTTTTGATGTGCATTATTGCAAGATCCAGAACTACTTACAAAGTCAGGCTGGAGCTTTTTGTAATTTTTTTTTTTTAATTATTACTTAAAAAGAGAAACAGCACACTGGTTTAGATCATGAAAATCTGGAAAATTTCTTGGATCTTCTGGGTTTGCCCCAGTGAAAGCCCTTGTTATTTCTAGTGTTTAGTCCATTCATTCAAGTGACTTTGGATGTCTCCACTAAGAATGGGACTACATGTGGGAAAGTAATAGTTGGCTGTTATGAAAGAATGTTCTTCCAAATTGCATCAACCCAAATTATTTCATATTGTAAGAACAGTGTAGGATCATGTTGAATAATGCAGTGAGATTATTGTTGGCAAATGATGACACTTTAGTGGCAAACATGGATGCAGATAAGAATTATGGTACCACATCATTTTTGTTGTCACTAATTAGAACATTTTCAGTGCCTGTCTAATTCCTAATTTTATTTGCAATGCTCTTGAGTTATGGACATTATTTTATGAAAAGTTTCTACAGTGCCCAGCACACAATGGAACTCTGTTTATGATTGGGGAATGAGGGCGATAGCATAATAATAATAACAGTAATAGTAAGAAATTGACAATATCAGTTTGTACTTTGATCTTGTCAGTACTCACGAGTTAAGTAGTGTTGGATTAGTCCAATACTTAAATGGCAGTCTGTCAGGGAACACTTCTGTTTAACAGATGGTACTGAATAAGTGCACAGACGTGGTGTTAGGACCTTGTCTTGTACCAGGTTCCACCAGACATGAAATTGAGGTCTTGACCGCTTGCATCCATAAAAATTAAATATCATAAAAAATAAATATACTAACTAAGGCCTAACTAGAATGCCAGCTGTAGTGTACAAAATGACTTCTTGACTGGAGGTCACTGAATTGAATCAACATTGACCAAGTCAGTCTTTGAGCTTCTCTCTGCCAGATCTTCTTCTCTAGTATCCCTGAATAGGGTTTTTTTCTCGTCTCATGTCTTGCAGCATTTGTCAATGTTGCTGTGTACTATCCAGTATATTCTGCATGTCTCTGTTTTGAAAATGGATAGTATTTTCTTCCTGTGTACAAATTTGACAGTTAAGCTGAACAACACAGTGTTCCTCTGGACTCTGTATTGAGGAACTAGTTTTCTAGTTTTCCTCAGGGAAATACTGAATTGCAGATATGAAGGTTCTTGAAAGGGATCAGAGTCTGCAAAATATGTATCCATCCAGGGGGGAAGTGACGTATTTGATTTTTACGTTTTCATTTTGATTCTTGCATTGCCTAACTGTCAAAAGTAATTTCAAAGACTTTTCCTGCTTTGTTCCTCTTCTCTTGTACTGTATGTCTGATGAAGAAAGGATGAATGAGGTTAAAAAGGAGGACAGTCTTTCCAAATGTGTCTCTTTCTCTTAGGAAAATCTCTTCTTTCTTGTTGACACAAAAGGAAGAAAATCTGATTTTAAGTTCAGTTTATTTTCCTTTTCTTCCTTAAGTCTTGGCAAACTGTTCAGAAAAGAATTTAGATCTGTACAAATTTATATCCTGGTCATGAAGCCCAAGTTGAACCTAAGCAGATAAATAAGGGTTGTTTAGATTGACTGTGCTATTTCTTTATTAGTTCTTTCCACCTCTTAACCTGAAGTATCACTGCTTAATACCCAATTGAGGAATAACTGGGAGCACTCACTGATGCATACAGCCACTAGGATTGCCTCTATCATGCATATCCTGCAAAACATTTGTGCAAATCATCCACACAATAAACAGGTAAGTGTCAAAATATTTCTAATATTTCCTTGTCCGTGTGACTGTCTTCTCTGATTTCATAGCCTCCAGGCAATATCCTTAAGAATTCATATACACATCTTTTCCCTAGCTTAAAGAAGAAAATACTAATGTTTATACTGGACAGTCCTTGCAGTTATTGCTGTACTCATGGTATAAAAAGACTTGTGACATTCTTTCATCCCAGCTGCTTAGCCTGTATATAGTATAAAATATTTGAATTTATGAAAAATTAAGAATAAAAATTTGAGTTGGTTAATGAGAGAAAACCCTAAACAAGTAGCATCATTGGCTGTAATTATTTAAAGCTCAGAAAGATTCTGAGAAAGGAATGAAATTGAAAATAATAGGTGAATTCATGAGGGCTCCCATCACCATGAATACCACCATGACCTCATCGACCTTCTCTCCAAACAGTGCTACTTACTTACTTCAGGATTCAGTTCACAATCACTCTCCTGGCCTTTAATGGAACTGAGTGACTTTGGGGTATAAGCAGGGCATGATTATAATACCATAATGAACTACTTCCTGCATGTGTATCCCCTACCTTATACTAGAGGGAATTAAAATGACCTCAGCTATATGTCATAGGCAGCTAGCAGTGAGCAGCGAGTATATAAGGATGAGCTTAGGCTTAATGTGGGAATATGTAGTGAACTAGGGGCTGGATCCATAAAAGGATCTGGGTCATGCAACATATAATTTTTAGGAGCCTAGCAGTTTAGAGAAATTCGCAGCCACAATGTGAAATGTCACAAGCAGCACATAAAACACAAGGAGTGAGGAACCTAGAAACTGGACCCTCAGAAACCATCAAGCTTTAGCACTGCATAAATCACTCATAAGACAAGAAGAAGTGCCAGACTAAATTCTGCTCTGAGGGACTGGGGGCTCTCAAGATTTCTAGCCACAGTGGAACTCAACACCTAACACTGGATTAGACCGCCTCTATAAGGAATTTCATGCAGAGAAAGAAATACACCTTGCAAACTAAGCACTTGCATTTGGACCATTCTCCTGAGATTCAGTGAACAGTTTTCAAATCTTTATCTTCTTTAATCTGGAGTAAAGACTCAAACTTTTTTTTTAATTGTAATCTAAGAACAATGCCCAAACCATTTGGTTAGCTGGCATTCTTGATGGAGTTTTCAATTGCTCCTGGTGAAAAAGTTAAACACTGTATAGGTAAATAAGACACTTATTCAGGATTTGGCAGCAGACGAGTGGGAGGTTAAGGAACTCAGCAATGCTTAAAAATTGGATTGGCTTGTCCAAGATCTCTCTGTGGACCTAAATCTGCAAAACCACAACATTTGGAGCCTGTAACGAGCTGGATTTATGTTCTGTAGTGGCTGTCAATGAAGATCTCTGAGCTGTGCAGTGTGACAGTGAAATCTTAGGTGACCATTGGCTTAAGGTAGCATACTTACCTAACTGATACTAGCAAAACTTCACTCTTGATATGGTACTGTGAGTGTCAGTAATTTAACACTAGTGCAGAGTGGGAGCAAAATCATATGAAAATTTCAGAAAATAATGAAATAATGCCAGTTCCCTCTTACTAGTATCTCTCTGATTTTTATTTATATTACATCATCTTCTCTGTTAAGTTCCTATCTATAGGAAGGAGAAAAATTTTGTAACGATGGGTATTGGCTGAAACATAAATTTGTAAGAGCTTCTATCTCCGAAGGTCAGATCCTCGTAGAAGTAAAGTCAAATTGCTGTGTTTTAAGTGGAGGTTAGTTAGCTCATGAAAACAGGAATGTTTGCAGGATACCCAGTCCTGCCCAGTTTCTTTCTTTAAGGC
>JANHGO010000335.1:0-41935 GCA_024606505.1 Aquila spilogaster
AGCTGGTATAGTGTTATGTTTTGGATTTAGTATGAGAATAATGTTGATAACACACTGATGTTTTTAGTTGTTGCTAAAAACTTTGGCAAGATGTTATGTTTTGAAAATACATTACTAGCTATTTAGCTTTCTGAAAAACAATTGTTAATGAGAAGATACATTGCAACTTCTCAATGAATGAAAGCAATTTTTTAAAACTCAGCACAAAAATAGTACCAATAATAAAACTGGTCAGGCTTCAGCAGAGTTGTGAGCAAGAGGCAAGTGGTCTCAGCACACATCTTGAAGGATTTAGTTATTTAAAGTGTGAAAGTTATTGGTTATTTAATGGCATCTGAATGGAAAACAGATTCCTTGAAACGAATGAAAATATATTGTGCGCATACAGAATACTTGTAGTACAAGTAATGGAAAGATCTGGTTATTAATAACAGGAGTCTGCTTGTTGTATAAACATCGGCTGCCTTAGAATTTCAGAAGTCTTGCAACAGTTTCTGCTTTAGTCAAGTATTCCAGTTTTGTGACATACTACCGTGATATTTAAAATACAGAGAAGTCACTTTTTTTTATACATATGAGCAAATTTCAAGAACTCATACAATCATTCTTGGTCTCTGAATATTCTTCCTATTTGTAAAGATTTTTTATTTTTGTAGAACACCACACACTATTTCAACTACATTTATAACATACTGTCGGCATACCACAGAAAATATTTCTGCGATTTTTTCTGTCAAGGGTTCTGAACACTTCTTGACAGATTACTTCAGTATTTTTTTTTTAATAAATTCAGTGGAACTTAATCAGTTCTGAAACATCCTGCTTAACTGACAATTAAGTCTTCACAGATGTAGCGTGAAAATCAGACTCAATGAATTTTTATCACTCTTAAATGTATTTTAATTTCTTGCAACATATGTCCTTAACACAGACAGGTATTGGTTTGTACCTAAGAAGTACAATCTGTTTTTAAAATTCCTTGGATTGCATTCAGATATTTAGAACCGATGGGGATCTGGCGGACCCTCGGTGGATGATATCAAGTGCCAGGAGTGCAGGTCAGGCTCCTGCCAAAATCTAGCATGCATTCTAGCTTCACATTTTCAGTTGTTTGTAACTCTCTCAGTGCTGATGGTTCTGTGCTTTTTCCTTAGGCCAACGCTGAATTTTTATTATATTAGTCATATGATTTCTCCTTTTTTGAAAAAGTAATCTTGATATAGACTGATTTTTTTTTTTCCCCCTGCACATTTTCATAAGGAATGTTACATTAGGGTTTTTTTTTTAAATATCTAAGGTAGAACCATCAAGTACCAATCACTTTCCTTCTAGGCGCTAATAGCAGGCAAGGTGTGCAGCCTGCTTTGGTAGGTGAGAGGAGCTGTCCTTACTTGCCAAATGGCTGTGGTCTCCAGGGAGACCTTTGAGAAGTTCCACTGCTCTCTGTTTGGAAAACACTGGCATTGTTTTCCTAAGAGAGGAACTACCTGGGTTATGCTCTCCTTTTTTACTCCCCACCCCTGCACCTGCAGTGGGTTATAGCACAGATTGTGCTCAGTAGCCTTTCTCATCTACTGTGAAACAAAAGCAAATACCGAGCTCAAAGACTTTTTTCCGTGTGTAAAACACACAGGTTTCTCTTGTTAGAGCCACCTGCTTACATGGCAGTGCCCTGTCTTGGGCTTCCCAGCTTCGTTACTGCAGAGGAGAGTACAGCCGAGAGCCAACTCTTAGTAATCGAATCAATCTGCCAACGTTGTCCAGTCCATCAGAGAGCTCTGGTCCTCCCGCTACCATCCATAATACTGCTGAGCACCTTGTCGTTCTGCTGGCTACGTCTTTAGTTATCTTTCCTCTCAGACCTGGAAGAGGCTTGTGCACCTGAAAGCATAATGATTTTTCAGCCATAGCTAACGAAAGATACCACATTTTCCAACAAATCCTGCCGTGGTTCTTACCAGGTGAAAGGTAATTCAGCATCATTACTAGGTCCAAATGCATCCTAATTGGCCATTCTTGTTTCTTCTGGTTAGCTTATCAGTATATACAAAATGCCAATATCCTGGGACTCTGTTCACCAAGAGCTGCGGTCCTACCTGGCTTAATAAAGATAAAAAAATGGGCTCCTTGTATGGAATTTGAACATAAAACATGGCCAAGCCAGCTGCCATTTGACTTTATCCAGACTATTTCAGTTGTCTTTCAGAAGAGCTGACGTTTGAAGTCTTTGGTATGATTTAGCTTGTTTTCCCAAGTGCTAGCCTTCTTTTCAAGCCTTGAATTCACGTCCTTTGTGCCAATACCTCTGATACTGCTGGAACTACTGGGACAGTGGAGTCTTGCTGCTGCATTGGTATTGGCAAGTGCTAAGTCAGTCACGTATCCCACCAGAGAAACTGCCAGTTCCACAAAACAGACAATTTTTGTCATTTTTGTTCCTGTCCAAATGTTTTTTCGTTTTGTTTTTGGTTTTCCTGGGGAAGAGTGAGGTGTGTTTGTTCTTAACTGTGGACTGGATCCAAACAGTTGTGGGCCTGACAGAGCAGATTCTTATAATAGAGAATACTAAAATTAGTCATTTTGTCTCATGTGGATGGACATCTGCTTTTCCATTGGGACTGTATTTATTTACTGTGTCTGACAACTTCTGAACAGTCACCCACACCCTGACATACCAATTATTTCTTCTCCATGGATTTTTTGGTGATAGAAAATGTGAAAGCTCACTTCTGTTTTGCTGTCACTTTTTGGGGAGAAAATAGAAAATCTAACTTTCAAAAATTTCATCTGCTTTTCTGGCTTTGTTCGAAATGGCAAAAGAGAGCAACTATTTAGCAGAAAAGAGCAATGTTTTTTTCTGATGTGAATGGTGGTAAAGGCAGTCTCTGCTGTTGAAAAAGTAAGAGGGGCTTTTAAACCAGTATGGTCAATTTAAAAGTACAGTGGGCAACATAAAATTACTTTACTCTTTCACTAAAATCAAGCCATCTATTGTTTGCTTTTCATTTCCACCCACTTTGAGAATTGTAAAAAGCCTACTTAAAATTTGATTCAAATTTCAATTCAATCTCTTTCCTCTGCAGCTAAAATGAATGCTCATTTCAGGAGGACGGTCCCTGTTCTTTATGTCCAGTACTGCTTTAAGGAGGAAAAAGGATATCTGCTTAGTTGTACCAGTGTAAGAACACATGTATTTTTACCACAGCTCACCTAAGTTAACATATAATATCTTGTAATGTGTTTTTAAGAATTTGTATTCTCTGTTAGTGTGATACATAATGGCTTAGCATTTGTTTTTAGCATTCATGGCTAAGTATGTCAAAATTTATCATATATATTATAAAAGTAAGCTCCTATTTTAGCAGTTTAAAAACTTAAAATATAGACCTTGTTTAAATTTTTCATGCTCAGTTTAAAATCATTTGTAACCACTGCTTATGTTGGAAAACAGTGACACAGCATCTCCTCTGTTGCTTGAAAACTCTTCTGATATCCCACCTAAAATTAATCACTGTCTGTTTAAACCCACTTGCACTTGTGCTAACACTTCCCATTACCTAAAATAGGGGTTTTTTTTTCCTTTTGAATCTTAGCCCCATGATGCATTATAGATAATTATATTACCAGTCAGCACTGGTCTTAAGCAAACCCAAGCTTATTTTTATCTCCTCTAGCTGGGTGAGGCCATCCGTTCCATGGCTTTGTGTAGGTAGCTTTATTCCATGCTTTTCTGCATTTGATTTCTTTTTATAAAGCCAGCTTCATTTGCTGGCTCACAGCACAATCTGCTAGCCATCACTGTGGCCTAAGAGATGGAGCAAGGGTTGAAGTCACGAACCTTTTAAATTAATACTGTTACTGAAATATCTGAATTGTCAAACTACAGCTTCAGTCAAGGAGAAAAATGGTACAAAGCAATACTCACTAGAGCAAAACACTTAAACTCATTTAGCCTGTGCTTTACTCACAGTTGCTACGTGCAGAAGAGCTTCCAGAACCATAGGTGCTTTGGTCCTTATTTGTAGCTCTATGTGTCTGCTAGGCTGAGGGTAGTACAGTAAAGCAAATTATTTTCTGTGTTCTTAGGTGAAGAAAGTTGTAAAGTAGTCACAGAATCATGATTAAGACAAAGAGCGAGCTGGCAAAGAACATCCTTTTAGGATGTTAAGGGCTTGATGCCCCCAGGTAATGTACGCCTTTGCACAGGAACAGGAAAAATTGTTCATTTTTTCAGTCCAAGATTGCTCTTGGAGGAGCAGTTAGTTTTGTGAGAGAAGCTGGGTATGGCAGAAAGGAGACAATGCAAGGATAATTAGAGGCAGTGGACAGAGAAGCCCAGTATACTGAAAGCTGCTACAAGTTAAATGAGAAGGTAGTGGGAATTTTGAGTAAAGTGTATTTATGCTTTTAGATTTGTCTCCTCTGTTATCTTTACTGAACAAATATTTCTGTTCTATTTCTGTTTTGACAGACCTAATACAGTGTTTCCTCTCATGCTTAATAAGATCAGAATTCTTTAGAAAATTTGAATATAAAATTAAATCCAGGGTAAAGCCAAATGTCTTTTTAAGATTTCCTTCATCAGATGATTTAAATTCAGGGGAGAAAGCTTTTTTTCCTGGGGAAATAAGACAATTCTAGAAAACAATAACTTCATTTTTTTGAAAGAGACTGTTGGTCGTCTTTGTCTAGATTTTTTTTTCTTTCTGCCAAACTTTTTTCTTTAGAATGTGAGGAGTTTGAAGTCACAGGGTCAAGAAACAGCTTATCTTTGCTTCTTTTACTCAGTCTCCAAAGTTCACCCCTTAGAGCAGAGGAGGTGTTCTAGCTGGTGCACAAGACTTTCTTTTCTACTAACGGGGAAGGCTGGTGGACATCGTGGCAGTAATTTATTATTAAATTTACTATTGGCAGCATTTATTTTTTTCTAACTTGCAAATTAACCAAACTGGGCCACTGCAATAAGGCATGGTTAACATCTGTTTTTAAGCCCTTCTGTGAGTTCTCATTACTTGAGTTCTCTCTGATCTTTTAGGGGAGTTCTCAGACTTTTCATGATCCTGCTCCTCTCTCTGTTACCACCTTATCTTTGGAATAAACACAATGTTTCAAATTCGGTTTATATAACTTTCTTCATTCTGGTACTCTCAGAAACTAGCCAAAACTATATTGCTCCAGTAGTCTTTTTGTGTGGCAAAAATAGGATAAACCTTTCTTAGCTTAAAATACAGGAGCATTCTGTTATCACTTTTACATACCCTTGGAGCCCCTGCTGTAGGAAAACTTCCCAAACATCTGTTAATTGCTATGTGACAGATGTTAATGATGTATAAACAAGTCAGACTCAGCAGGGGCTGTTACTGGTTTGCTCAGAGTTTCTGTACGTGCTAATAACAGAATGAGCTAATCTTAGAAGTAAAAAGAAACTCCTGGCTAATTTAAAGGTAAAAGCGAGAATGACGTGGACCATCAACTGAAGCAAAGCAAGTCAGCTACTGAAAGGAACTCCGATTAAGCATGAGAAGGAAGAAAGAAAGAAAAGCTAGAGATTGCAATAATGCCTGAACCTGGAGGGTTATGGAAATAATGAAGTAGGGCTGTGCAGGATCACTAAAATGCCCAAAGCAGTAGGCAGAGTCTTCTGTAGGAAAATTCCCAAACATGGTCATTAGAATGTCCTTATCTTCTCACGGTGGCAATTGGAAAAAGTAATGTCATCACTGGGGTCATCTGCATTAAAATGGCCTTCCTAAAATTTTCGTGTAAGGTTGCACTTCAGAGCTTTGTAAAAGGGAAAAGGTTCCTTTTGGTAATTCTGACATGACAAGATCAGCTTAATTCAGCTCTGAATAGCAATTCCCTTTATCACTAGTCACCCTTGTAATCTCCAGGAATCTAAAATATCTGAAGTGCTACAGTACTGCACCTATGCCAAAGGTCTGTTCCCCTAAAATAGCAGTTTTATTCTTTTTTTTTTCCTTATGCTGATTCACTAATCACTAATGGGAATTAGTTGCAGTTATTACAATTCTGCTGAAAAAGAAAGTGATGCATTAGGTTCTACTCGAATAGACATCCAGTAATTCAGTTCATCCTTTTAAAAAAACTAACTGCAAAATGGATATGTTTCTTTGGTGAGTGTTTATTCACCTTTTTCTTTCAACGGATGATGTCAGGAGAGTTTGGGAGGATGGGGAACAGACAGATAATATCACCAATTGCGAAAATACAAGTATCTTGAGTAAAACCATAGAATAAGTGGATCCAAATCAATATTGTGCACTTTATTCTGTTTAAATTTGTCATATGTTTTATAAGTTCCACTTACACACATTCAACACAGGTAGTAATTAATTTAGTAAAGCATTTCCAAATTTCTAGTAAAGAGGGTGGTTTCATCCCTTTTTGTCCTCTTATACAAGTGTATTTGTTGTTTCTTCAAGAAAAGTCTCCTGCAAAGCAGAGGTGAACAGGAGCTAGAGCTGTTACTGGCCCAGGTCACCCCATGCAGTAACTGAACACCATCTAGTGGGTGTCCACTTAATCCTTTCATTCCTAAGCAGAATTTATATTGGTTATATTTTACAAATTAACTGTTCTGTAAACTCAATAGCAATGCCCTAAGACATCTAGTCACTGTAAATTGCATGTTCATGAATGGGGCTTATGTTCTGGAAGATAAGCATAATAAGGTTCTGAATTTTGCGGGTATTTACCACGCTCTGGACAGCAAGACAAAATGTCCCAGGCCTTGAGCTTAAACACAGAGCTCTCATTAATGAAATTAGCAACATAGAATTGTTTCCTTTCAATAAAATGCCCAAATTCACTGCTAAATCCACTACTTAGTGCTCTCAAGTCTTGACAAATAAGGCAAAAATGCTGTCTCTTCCTTCATAGGTCGTCGGTAAGAACTGAAGCCAGGATACAGTCTTCAACTGCATAAGAATGTTCTTGCCTTTAGGATTCTTCCCCTCTTGCTTATATTAAAACTCCATATGAAACCTATCAACTACTGCTTGTATTTGGTGTTAGTGTAGGTTACAAAAGTACCTAAACTGCTGTTTTCCTATTGTGAAGTTGGTCAGGTGACTATTAAATTAGAGAGATGTCTTGTATTCATAACCCTTCTAGAAATGAACGTCTGCAAGCATATTCAAAACCCAACTGGACGTGGTCTTGGGCAACTTGCCCTGACTGACCCTGCTTTGAGCTTTTTCCAGGTGTCACCGTGAGAAGACAAGGACATTCTAAGCTATCTCCAGAGCTCCCTTCCAACTTCAGCTATTCTGTGAATGAGGCAATTTCCCTTAACCACAGGGGAGCCCCACTTCATGGGTCTTCCCACCGGCTTCTCTGAAACTCCTGAGACCATCTTTCCCAATCACCAAAAAGGTGCTGTTTGTGCTGTATTCCCTAGAATTGTTACTACTGGGAAAGAAATAAGAACAATAAAATGTTGGAAAGGGTGCGTTTAGTCTGTGGAGGATATAGGACAGCCCTATAGGAGTCAAATTCTAGACATTTGATGGAGGGACAAGGCACTAGGAGAACAAAACAGGAACAACGATTACCACCATTATTAGAAAAGTACAGCAATAGAAATCAGGCATCCTGATGATGAGATTTCCAGATCTCACAGTGCAGAAGGACATCAGCTATCTCTCTCTCTCTCTTTTTTTTTTTTCTTCCAAAGGTTTGACTAGGGGTTGCTGGGACATGATGAATGAAAGTTTCCCAAACTGATACTTCTAGCAAAATTCCATTGTACTTTTCCAATCAGCTGTCACCCCTTGGAACATTTTTTGCAATATTTCTAAGAACTTTTACTGCATGTTGCTGTAGTGGAAGTAAATTAATCTTTAAAAGAAAAATACTGTTTTAACAAAAAAGAAAGCATTAATGATGGTGTAAATAATTTTGATATGTGATAGGGTGAAACAGGAAAAAAAGTGAGCTACTATATAAACTGGATCTAAATAGCTTTTTATATTTACAGGACTCTTGAGAACCCACTCAATTTATGAGAAATGTCAGTGCTCCCGGTTACTTACCCACTGCAGTAATTTAAATTGGCTTGATGCACTAATATGTCAGCTATTTACTGCTTGGACACAAGTGCTATAAATGCCCTACATCTGAACAGAATTATGGTAACAGCGCTGCATTTTTCATGCTGATGCCATGAATAACTTCAATTTTTTCACAAAATATTTCCAGTTTTAATTTTTAAATTATATCAAGTTACTGCGTTTTATTTTTTTCTTTTCAGCAATATCAACAGTACCCTGAAGTTTTTACTTGGATGAGTATGTTTAAGAAAAAGCAAACTATTTCATAAAAAAAAAGCAGTTGAATTAATGTCACTATTGTCTTTTGAACTCCAAACTACAGTTTAGTATTAATACTATCTTTCAAATGTGCGAACATGTATTTGTGTGCACATAAACTGATGAGATAATGCATAAGCAGAAGTCTGTTGGGAGCAATAGGACAAAGTAGGTGACCCACATGGTCATTTCTGGCCTCATTATCTGTAATTCTTGCATGTTGGAATGTTCGTTACGTATCAAAGTGCGATAAATAAACCATACAGTTACTTAATATAATTTGACACAGTTTGATATGATTTGCAGTTCCTGCTTAAGGGATAAATTGCACTAAAGCAAGGTGAAAAAGATAGTCCTCTCTGACACATGCCCTCTTTTTCCTTATTCCAGGGTTAGTAAAGTAACTTTATGCTAGCGACAAATTCCCACACAAAGGATGAATTTTTCGCCTGGCGCCTCAGTTATGTTTGCCAGCAAGTGAATCCAATTTGTAATAATTAATATTCTTGTGCTTAGACTTTAACTGTATTACATTTTTTTACATTTTGTAAGATGCGTGTGAAAAATAACAGTTTGTCATGGTAGGGAAGATCTCCAGATATATGGAAGAATACAAATTGTAAAGGAATTGGCTGAATGAGATACGATAGGGATAGTTGCTACAGTGGTGATGGTGGCTTTATCTTAAGCACATAAGCTTAAATCAAGTCTTACACAGTGAGGTAAGAATCAATTTCTGTTGCTGTTAAGGTCTTGACCTTTTCTTCCTTCATTTTGATTGTGGGACGATTAATTTGCACACATTTTCGTTCTGAATCCAGATTAATCTCTGCTTATGATTAAGATCCAATTTGCTCAAGTTGTGCATGCAGTTAGATTTTTAACTGTGTCATTTCATTGTAGTTGTTCTTACCCTACTTTATTTGTTCTTCTAATTTTTGTTATACTTGCCTTCTTCAGCCTTAAAGTAGATTACAGAGCCCTTAGGCCAGGGATCACAACTTCTAACACTGTCTAGTAGAGGAACAAAATTAAACCTCTAGTGCTACAAGGCTATCATAATAGTTTATCTTCATCTGTTGTTAGTACCTTAACCTAACATGTGCTCCAGCACTATAGTATTTGAAAAACTAGTCTTTGTTAGCAATAGGCAATGACCACATAAAGCATAGCAATGCTACAGGAATCATCTCTTCTTTATTTTAGAGTAGGATCAAAGTTCATTAATTGAACTTTTGAATTGAGTCTTCTTGAAGGCTTAGTCTAGCTTATGCTGTTTTCTTTGCTAGGTGAGACTGACTACCATCTCAAGCCTAATACTAGGAATTTTTCGTGAGTTGAGGCTCTACCTGCCTGCTCTTTGTGGAAGGTCCATGGTTTTGTGCAGATTCGGAGATGCCATCCATCCCAAAAGTCTGAACTGTGTAATGTTCTCTGTAGGTTAGCAGAAGTCATTCTCCACCCTTCTGGTCTCAGAAATGTATACAGCTGAATACAGCTCCTTCCAGGTAATCTTAATTGTCCTTTATAATAGTTTATTGCTCCAATTATGCAGTCACTCTGCCTCTTAAACTGTAGTACACTTTGCCCTTGTATCTGATTAAGTTCTTAATAGAACAGAGAATACATGCCCTTAGCACTGCTAACATTGGGCTGATAGATAGGAGGTTGGAACAAACAGATTACAGATATAACAAATACAAAAAGCAGTCATGGTGTGAGTTATCTGGTTACGTGCAGAAGGATTCATCTACTCAATTTAGATATATAAAAGCTGAATGTCAGGTCAGAGCGAGTAATTGTAGCATCTCTTTAAAGTTAATGGAAGGAAACAGGTAAGTCCAAGGCCTGTATTAGACACATATCTCAACCTGGAATAAATTGCTCTTTTGCTGTGTCTGTTTCTCTCCCTTGACTATAAATGGAGCCTGGGGTCATTAGTCAGGATGAGGTTTGTAGGCAGAGATAGTATCTTTTATTAGACCAGCTGCTGTGAGTTGGAAAAATTAGACAAGCTTTTGGGCATATGAGCTCTTCTTCAGAGCTGAAATAGGAGCAGCAGATTTCAAAGTTAATTATAAACCCTTTTCTACGTATGTCCTTACACGATCATAGTTACAGCAAAGCACCATAGAGATCACTAACTCAGATTTAGGCATCTAATTTTTAGACATCTAAATGAAGCCAGAGGAACCGAGCATGACGTGCTTATTTGGGAGTCTGAGGACTTGTATTTCACATGACACATTTTTCCTCTGGATGCTGCCTCCAGTCCTGAGCTCAGAACCAGGCCAGAGCGCTGGCAGCCTCTCCTGCCGGGGAGATGCTCATCTGCGATTGCGCTCTCTGCTTGGCTCCTTGCTGCTTGTGTGTTACATGTGAAATCTTAACTCGCATCACATGTTCTTTTTGCAGCCAAGGACTGCTGTTACACGCCTGTTAGACTTTTCTGGTGTTTTGGAAGAAATAACTTTCTGTATGCCATATATCATTGCAGTGCAAGTCTTGTGGTAAGCTTGGAAGTTTGAACCTCTTCTCAGCTTTTCCTGTCTGCAGTTTGGATATGTTATTAGAAAGAGAGCAGGTCTGGGAGCAAGTCGCTTTCCCTGGATAATACCTAAGGGAGAGGTTGTTCCTCTGTTCTCCCTGCCCATCGCCACAGACTCCTGCTACAGAACCAGCGAGGACTGAGCTGCTTGCGTGCTCTGTAACGAGCACCACAAAATCTGCTTTTACCCTGATGCCTTTGGTTATTTTGGAACTCCTGGCACTGCTGGTGACTTGGTGCCACGGTCTCTTTAACAGGTTTTGAAAACTGGCTTATCTTAATTTTTCAGTCTGTTTCAGTTTCCTAAAAGACTGTGTCATTCTTTGATGTTTTCTCCCTGCATCAGCATCCCACCCTTTTTACCCCGGGCTGCCTTACTCACAGAGAAGCCTTCCGGTATTGACTGGCTCTGATGCAACTGCTCTTCTGAAATGGAGATTTGCCAGCGCTGG
The DNA here is from genome assembly GCA_024606505.1 of Aquila spilogaster. Taxonomy (NCBI): domain Eukaryota; kingdom Metazoa; phylum Chordata; class Aves; order Accipitriformes; family Accipitridae; genus Aquila; species Aquila spilogaster. The sequence continues at coordinate 11,331 of JANHGO010000335.1, forward strand.
CCTCTGCCCAGCACTGTATATTTCTCGTTTCCTCAGAGGAACGACTGCTCTAAATAAAGAAGGACAGATGCAAAGCTTGTTTTGTAAAGCATATCAGAAGCTTCTGTTATTGCAAATTGCCTTTTCCACTGGGCATACTTGGATTTTAATTCAGGTGGTTCAATTCACATGATTACTTTTATCAATTATCCTTCAATGGAGCAATGACTAGTTCAGTAAAAGCTTTCTAGCTGAAGTGGATTCTTAATTCATTTAAATAGCACGCTCATTTATTATTCAGGTATTGGTTTGCCAGGAGCTATCATAGGAATCTCACCACTTGGGTTGTCATGCTTTCAAAAAGCCTTAATTTTTTTGGCTATCCTTGATTATCGCCAATATCACCAATATTTCAAAAGGAGGCCTTGAACTAATTACTGGCTTGAATTTTTGCCCTTTACAGTATTGGTTTCATTAGCAGTAAGTACTTCATAAATGCATGGAAGAGCTTTAAAGAGCTGAGACTGTAAATAAAGCAGGTAAACAAAGGACACCTTGTTGAGATAAGGTAGTTGTCCAGTGTCATAAAAAATATCTGAGAGAGAGCTGGGAATTAAATACAAGCTGTAGAATTTCAATGATCTTATATTTTAGGCTGATTTAAACAAAAATTTTAACAGGATCTCCCCAAGGAAAACAACATACACAATTCTTACCTAACCCAGCTCACCAGGGCATAGGGGCAGGGTTCTCAGAGTTCAGCTTTTGTGAAAGCTGGCAGCTGACTAAAGCGGAGAAATACAAATTCTTGTTCCCATGGCAGGCAAGGCTGCGGGGTGGGCTCTGCTGTAAAGGCCATGGCATGAGCTGTGTGCAGTGGTTTGGTTTTTAAAACACCCTGATCCTCAGATTACAACTGTGCCAAAATCCCATCCAGCTTAAAAGGTTTGTTTCACTCATCGTTTTGCGGAATCAGATTTTGCTTGAATTGTGACATACTTAATGCCATTCTCATCTTAATTTTTCATGAAAAAAACAAATGGTTTCCTGGTACCCCAGTATGACTTTGAACTTGCCAAGCTTCAGCAAAGATAGCAATGATTGCCATCTAAAATTAAAAAACTGGGAGGAGAATTTTTTTTTTTTTTTTACTTGGTTATCACTGTGTCTATCTCAAATGGAGCTAAAAAGAGATCCTGGTCAAACCGTCTCAGTGACTTTGCTGATAAAAAGGACAGGAGCTTGTTTTCCTCCTAGGAAAAGATACCTATGATATACTCTTCTCATTTGAAGAGACATGTAAAATTATGTTTTCTTGCAGATAGTAGTAACTTCTCTACTTTTGCTTTAGCATTTGATTATTGTTGTAATGGTTGATCTTACTGCTTTTGTTCATTCTTTGGCTCTGAACGTCTTTTGTCAGATCTAAGCCTTTCCTTAGCCGTACAGGTGTAAATGGGCGTTACTGAGTGCAAGTGGGTACTTGTTTAATTCAGCCCATTCCTAATGTTAATCCTAACATTGATGTCGGGTCCATTCTACATCTTAGTGTAAAAAACTGATAGATGACGGAAACACTTCTAATGTAAGAAATGTATGTGACAAAATAGCCAGGTTTGCCAAAGGCAAATTAAGGCTGACATAGCTGCTCTTGGCAGTGTTTTCTTAATTACAGTTGTCAGCTAACTTTCTTGGCTAACAGCACAGAATTTGTGTGCTTCTAAGTAGACTCAGTATTCATTCAACTTAAAAAGCTAAAATGGCTTTTTGTCCATGAAAGGTGTGTCTGTACCTCATTGTTGTTTCATGGACCCACTATAAATGGTGAAAACTTGATGATAGCATCTGCGAAATATGTAGAGACCCTTGAAAATACTCACTGTCCTTTAAGCCAGAATTCCATCACAGTCTTGGCAGGCCTGTAGGAAAAAAAAAAGTTGTTTTTCTTCTCATTCATTCAAGTTCAAAACAATAAAAGTTCCAAGTTTCTTTTTCTGATACCAAAGACTGTTACTACTACAAACAAGTTTTCTAATATGTCATTAATTTACCTGTTAGTAAGAATCTATCAAGGTAAAAGAATAAAACTGTAGAAAAATGCATCGTATAGATCTTTTACTTATTAGATTAAATAGTTCCTAATAATTATAACCATTGCCTGTATTCCTCAGAGAGAGACTTGGATCCTGATGTATTTGTAGTCATGTGTCAGGAGTGACAGCACCAAGATTTAATTGATAGAAAGGAAGAGACTTCTTTTTTCAGTGTCCGAACTGGCTAAGAAAACTGTTCATACTTTTGCAGTGCATTTTCTGCAAAGAGGAATTAACCTTGTTTTCCTAATGATTGTAGACAAGGCCTTAAAAGACCTGGTTCCTCAGAGAGCTGCACCTTTGATATGGTAGTGTGCGATATTAACAGAGCTTTCCTTGTTGGTGTTTAAAGGGATCTCCTTGTTAGGAAGTGAATAAATGGAGAGAATAAGCACCAAGAGCTAAATCAGTATTCAAAGAATATTATGCGTGCTACAATAAAAGGATCTAATGCTTCCAAGTAAAAATGGAGATTTGAGTCTTCACAGATTATTTTATATGGTGACAGTACCAGTAGAATATAACTGGATTTAATTCTTTGAAAAATATTCAAACAATTATTGGAGGAAACTCATTCTACAGTTTAAATTATTGCATTATTATAAGATTGTATTCTAATACTTCACACAAATGGCAATATGAAAAATAACACTAGTGTCTCAAATGTCAGGTTTTCTCTAAAAAATTCCTGGCCTACCGGTACACATGCTTGCTGACATCTGTATGCGATTTTCATCTGACTACGTTATTAAATCTTTTGATTTTGAAGCCCATTTGAGAAGAGCACCATTAAAAGGTTCCACATTTATTACTCTGCTGTATTTACTACTAAGAAAAGTAGAAATGTCTTTGTTTACCTCTCAATCTGTCCCTTTTCCTCCTGCCTTTTTTCCTCTTTTATTGTAGCAGCTGCCCCTTTTGCAGCCAGTCGTGGCAGGGACAGACTCTCGCCCACCTCGTTCTGCCCCTCGCCACGTCCTGGGGCGATGTGACCGTCCTCTCCCTCTTCTGCCACTCAGCAAAGGCTTCCTCTCCTCTGCTAGTCCTTTCACCCGTGCCAAGATTCCCCAGTCAAGGGTAGCATGAGCACCTCTGTAGTGTTGTCGTTAGGGTCTTTTCATCTCCGAAAGAAGTCAGTCGGCATGTCAACATCGTAAACATTCTCTGGAGAGTGGCCATAGCTGAACGCAAGAGAGCAGATGTTGATGGGTGCCACAGCCTTTTGTACGAGCTCTAGGCAGTTGCAGTTGTGACTGCTGGCTGGTGAAAAGAGAGTCCATATGTCTACAACAGGTTTTCCTTCCCTTTCTTAGTTTTTATCAAGGTAGGGTAATTCTCACTGAGGATATGTTCCCTAAAACTGGCTAGCTGAAGTGTTTCAGAGTTACAGTGCTGAATACAACACACAGAAACATGGACTTAGCCAAGTGTAGAGCTTCACAAACTTGGCCAACTAGTGTCTCAGCTGTAGCTCGCAGTGCTTTCTCCTTACCTTGCATCAATTATTCATGCCTTTGCTGTTCCAGCCCACAGAGTTCAGGTTGTCTCCCTCCATCATCCTCCTGGACGCTGGCAGAAGGCTACTGCCCAGCGCACTGCCGCGGTAGCAGGTGCTGTCCCAGATGGGATGCTCTTGGGGCTACCAGGAGAATGGAATGAGTGGAGTTGCTGTTAACCAAATAAGGGTGTATGGCTGGCTTTAATACAGACAACAAGTACAAAGAGCATTTACAGCAAAAAACATTGCAGGATGGTTTCCCCTTTTTTCTTTCAGAAACTGTTTTTTGCAGACCTACAGCCTGACTCATTCCTTCCTATAAGGCTTCTCGCTATGTGGGTCTCCCAGAGCTGAAAGAGCTGCTGTAGTTTAATTCCACGTTGAAGTGTGCTGTACAGAGGAGGTGACATTTCAAAGCTGAGATCTGAATCGCTTAATTTGCAAAATAGCCGTTCATTAAAATGCTCTGCAGCAGTGAACGGTGTTAAACTGTGGTGTTGCATCACTCTGCTCAGGACTCAGCCTTACTGGCTGTAGTGATTTGTGCTTGTTCTCCCAGACTGTTATTAGTCTGACTTCTTTTATCTCAAATGAGGCAAAGTAGAGGACTTCATATGGCCTTTGAGCTATAAGGTATCTATCTATGTAGCTTTATATGTGTGTGTGTATATGGGTGTAAATATATGTACAGGCAGTGCACAAAAATGTATTCATCCACAGTAACAGGTGGTGCTGGCAACACCTGTTGCTAGGGTCACTCAACACTCCAGTATTAAAACCCTAATTTTAGTTGCTTATAACTTTTGTCAAACTTAAACATTTGAGTTGAAATGTTATGTGCCAGGTGTCTGCCTTAGGCTGATTTGAGGGAGGGGGGATGGGGAGAGGAATTTATCAGCAAAACTGTTACTGCCAGTTCAGGGAGCAGAGGCCAGGGCACTGGTTTGCCTGTGCTGAAAAATGAACTATCGCTGGTTGAGATGTTCCAGCAGCTTCCCTCGTCCAAAGCTAAAAGTTGCTGGTGGAGACCCCCTGCAGCTGGGCACGTCTTTTGCCCGCATTATGGAAATTTGCTGTTGTACTGAGAACGCACCTCTGTCTGGCTAAATTATGGGCCTGTGGAAATGCTTGGTAGAAGTTTGTTGAGAGCTGCCCACCACGCTGCCTCCAACACGTCCGTTTCCAGACTGCAGTGCTGCACTGGTGCCCCTTCGGATGCAAGATGCCCGCGAAGCAGCAGAGCAAGCCTGGGGGTCCGAGCGTGGAGCAAAGCAGGCTGCGGCACGCAGGGGCACCAGTCCTCAGGGCAAACGCAGGCAGCTCGGCTTGTGCTTACGCAGTGTGAATAAATAGGAGGGAATGGCTGGCTGGAGTCCAGAGGAACTGGTGATGGAGGAAGGGAGCGATGGGCTGAGTGGTAAGAGTGAAGGACACGGGGGTTTAAGAACTGTGTGAGGAGAAATGCTGAGGAGGCAGACTGGCGTGATAACGGCAGACAGACTGAGAAGGGATGGAGCGCAGCTCCTGCCAGTCCATGACCACAGGATTTCTGTGGTCCCTGCCTAACCAGCTGAAACGTTCCACTGATCATACATCGCAGCTCCTCAAACGGGTGGTTTACACAGGAATACAACCTATACTGCTGCCAGTGACTCCCCTGTTCGAGTGTATAGACTTTAACCTACTAATAAACACTTAGGAGTTTGCATGGTTTCATCTGATGCTGTTTCAGGAGGCAGAGTTGTTCAATTTACTTCTGCTTAATAGAAACGTCAACATTTTCATTCTTTTTTTTAGTATTTCTTAGCTTTTGCATACTCAACCTGCACTTCAAGGATTATTATATGTGTGCGCAAATCCCTTTGTAAATACTACAGTTGTTTCTTACTGTATAATCTTGCTTTGGAATCTGTACTACATTTGTAGCAAATATGCAAAATCACACTAGTAAGTCAGTCACAGATACCAAAGTGGGCTGTGGTTTCATCTAGCTTGCAAGAACATTTGAACAGACTGCTCATATTATTTTTAAATGTTGTCCTTTCTTGATCATTGTGGGAATTAGAAACAAACTGCCTGTTGCAGAATATTCTGTTTCATATTACTTAGCATTTTCCCATAAAAATCTGAATAAATGCCACAGAACCTGATCAAAGTTTGAAGTCAGTTTGTTACTGAATGATGATGATTTTTTTTATTATAGGGAAAGCCTCAGCCAAGAAGCTGACAAAAAAGGTAAGCAAAATGTTCCTTTCCTTCTTCAAAAGAACTTGCATTTTTTCTGTTACCCAACCAAATAGACTTCTCTTTCAAAACTGGCTTTATCTTTTCTTGTTTGTGTCTTTAAAGGAGGTAGATGCTGCACTGCTTTGTGTTGCCAAAGCTAAACCAGGACCAACCTTTTTCAGAGAGCTTGGTGATAAAGGTAACAAGCACTTTTGATACTGAAAAACACATCTTGCTTTTTATCTCATTATGTGGTATGAATTGAATGTATTTTTAAAGAAGGTTTCACGGATTTGACTTCATCCCCATCTAGCCAGTAGCAGCCTCCTTGGCAAATCTCTCAGTTATGCAAGAGAGAATAAAGAGGCAGGGCTGGGAATTGAAAGCCTTCTGAGGTGCAGGAGGAGATGTGAAAGAAATCGGAAAGCCTACTTGGAGAAGAGAAAGGGGCCAAAGGGATGACTTCCGCACAAAATGGACTTTTAAGGCTTGTTGTTAATAGCTGCTGTTTCACTATATAACTTAAATGCACAGAAACTAAGAATAAAAATAAAATTTGTACCTAGTTATGTAAAGTGGCATCCCTGATTCCAAGAGCAGTTGAACTTAGTTCTACCTCTTCAGGAGCAGAGTGGCCCTTCACAGCACCGTGGTGCTTTGGTTTCTTTTCACCCAGTGTTTCCACCTTATATCAGGCTATGTAAAAAGAAAACTCTGAGAGCTGGGTTATTGTTTGTATAACAACAGGGAATTAAAGAACACCAAATAAACACATCATTAGCATAAATTAATTGAAGGGAGAAAACAAACAAGAGGATCAAGGAAACCAAATAGATGAGTAATTAACCATTTCACCAGTAACAAAGACTGAGAGCCCCAAACTAATGAGAAAGACTGAGAGCGTCTATTCACAAACTTTCTGTATCGTAGAGTTCAGCCTGAATCACTTATCCGGTGGACGTTTCTGGAAAATAAAGCTGCCTTTGCACTGCTGCAGTTCCTTGGCAGGCATGAGGCACGCTCTCTCCATGCACAGCAGATCGCCAGGCATGGCTGGCAGCTTGTGCCAAGAGAGCAGCCCTCATCTCAGCCTGCAGCATTTCGCCTGCCCTTTGGCCTCACGGCATCTTCTGCCTGCGGTTCATCTCTTGCATCCTTGTGCAGACGTGGAGGGGTCTTCAGCTGGGTGCCTTGCTTGTCAGTCCACTCCTGCAAGCCCCAGTATACCCCAGCAGCCCTGAAACATCTCTGAACAAGTTGAATAATTTTGTCCTATCCTATTTTGTACTGAATTTTGTATTGGACTTGTATTGGATTTTGTATTGAATAGTCATTCTCTGCCTTTTCAAATTGCTAATCATCATGTGCTTTCCCATGATTTGGTTTAAAAGATTCCCAGTCTTTAATTCTTGGATATTCTTTCTCTATCCCTGCTTTTTTAGAGGCTTTTTTTTTTTGCTAGTGGTTGACAGTGCAAATCCCCAAAGCACTCTGCCTGGCAAAACTGGGAATCGACCAACAGAAAGTGAAAACATAGCAAATCAGTGCAGCCTCCTTTTATTGCACCTCTCTCAGCTGACTGCTTGGCAGAATGTGGGCTCGGTGATACGCTCAGCCTGACATCTTCTGCATTCTGGACAAGGCATTGCTTTCCCCTTGCTTGGGACTGTGGGTCCGTATGCTGTGTCCTTCAAAGGTCAGGTAGGAGTTTGAGATGAGGCAGGAACATTCAGTGCAGTCATCCATATGTCTCCACAACACACAGAGTTTTTACAGTTTTTGGTCATGATGCCTCTTCAGTGACTTTGATGCTTTTGCTTTGAGATGCATTATTATTACATTTTTAAATGTAAATATTTATGTATTATGTATTTATGTATTAAATACTGCTTTTACAAGTACCAGAATAATGAATCTACACCTGTTCCACTGTTTAGCTGAGATTATTTTAACTACCTTCAAATTGTTATTTAAATATCAAGTAGAGGGAAAACTGTCATCAGTCCAGTTTGTTAAATGTAACGCTAGGGAATTCTGCCTTCTAGTGGGCAGTTTTAAAATTCCCGTCATATTTTGTGGGTGTACTTACGATTTATTCAGCAATAAGAATATTGTACTGTCAGCATTTGCTATAAAATTTGAGGGTAGAGATTTCCAGGGAGGAATAGGGAAAGTTCACTTAATGTTAGAAAATGACAGTATTTTGCCAATGCTAACTGCAAATACTTGGCTGCAAGTATGCTGAGTCATTCAACAGTATGTGAAGCTTTTATCTTTTAAATTTTGCTTGGACATCAATATAATTTCCTATATGTTTTGTTTTGGGTTAGGGGTTTTTTTTAATTTGTTGCACTACATCTTTTAATTTCAGTAGCTTTGTAATGATTACTATAGAATAAAAAGAAAATTACCAAAATATTTAATTTACTTTATGGATAAGGTAAATTGGCTATTCACTACAGTTGTAAAAGGACAATAAAATTAAAGGAAGAATTTTTATGGAAAGGAGTCCACAAGTTAAAAAAATCTTATCTCAAATTATTTTAGTATAATCAGTCTGCCAGAAAATGTCAGACAGGCTGTGCGTTTGCTTTAAAGCACTGAGACAGGTTTTAAAGAACAATCAATAATTTTTTTTCACTATAGCGACTTTTCAATCGGCTTACGATAAGATGATGAAAAAAGAGTCTGTGCCTCGCCCCTGCCATTTCTAGCAAGGCTCTTCATTCCAGCCCTCTGCAACTCGAGTGAATAGAGCCATCATGCTCCTCTGTTGAGCCAATAAGCAGGGTGTTGTCTTTAAATTGGTTTTTAATTTACATCCTACCATCTCCATATAAATTTTGCAGATTCTTTCTGCAAAATTTTGTAAGGTACAATGTTCCCTGTCTACACATATAGCTAGACCTCTCCAGGCGCTCAGCATTTTGTATCTCAATTATTATGACTTTTTTTTCTCTGACTTTAACAAACATAATCTGCCATGTTAATATCCTTTCAAATGCTTTGATAAATAGGGGTTTTTTTACATGACTCCTTTGAGTGTGTCGTCTCTTTTGTATCCCAACACTGGGGTCTCCTTGTTCTATCTAGCATAAGCTGCTTGTCTTCACCTTCCAGGTCTTCCCTAGATTGTCCCTGTGCAGGACATCTCAAGACAGCCGAGAGGCAGACTCCTACTTCTCCTTGGCGAGTGATGCTGGCCTTCATCACTTGCTGGTGAAATTTTCAGGCAGGGATCTTTGTGCTGATACCATTGCAGTCCATGACTGGGAGGTGTTTTCTATATAGACTTGAAAAGTTACCTCCTTGTCTTCCTTTATATTCTTCTTTAAACATTCTTCTGCTGCGTCACACACAAAACAAAATCAGGGAGCAGGAATCTTGATCACTGCCCATCACACTATTTGCTTGATTTCTTTTCCTCCCCAATTTGTTTCTATCTGTTTTTTATACTTAGGCGTATAAGCTAAAAAAAAAAAAAAAAAAATGGGGTAGGAGTTCTTTCTCTGTTTGGTTTTGAATTTGTAGAAATCATGGACACTTTTGTCTAGGAACACGATTCCAAGTTTTACAGCAATGCAAATAATAATTTATATTCTTGCAATGGCAGTAACCCTAAAACTTGTAAGCAAAACTAAATCTTTGAGATGAAAGTATTTTTTATTTCCACAGTGTATTGTTTGACCGTAGTACTGTGCTGATTTACACATGATGCATGCTGGTTAATAGGGTGCATAGCCCTATTTTGAGGGAGAGGAAAGCTTGAGATATGGAACCAGAGTGAGTTGGCAACAGGATCAGCATTAGACCTGTCTTTAGCTAAGACTTGTTCTTGGATTTTCAGACTTTTGCGTTCAGCAATTTAATATCTCTAAACTCTGGTATTTGTGTTAAGTCATTATCTGAGGTCAAATACAAATGCTGTTGGCTCTGCATAGTAATTTGTCAGAAGTTAATTGTTTATCACTGAAGTGTAAGTGGATTCCTTATCTATCAATTATAATTATCTATCAATTAACTAAATATAAATTATAAAAAATAGTTTATCTTTGCACAGATAGGCATGTTTGAACTTCCTTATTTTAAGCAGTTCCGGCATTATACAATGTTTAGCTCACAAGTTAAAAGTAGCTCAGTTATTTTGAAAAGTGATTTATAAAAAAGCCCTTTACATTTTTTCTCCAAACATTATTGCAGGGCAGATGGTTCAGATTCTGTTGTTTAACCACCCTCGTTATGTGCTCTCTATCTTTAGCTCGTATGCTCTATTTTGACGCTATCGCATCTTTGTGTTTGTTCAGGCTTTTCACTTAAGGCGGTATTTCAAAGGAAAACACTGGAATTTTCCTTCAAAAGGGGGCAAAATACTTTCACCTTGTAGAAAGGACATGTTCCTATTTAAAAAAAAAAAAAAAGAAGCCTCCTCTTGGCATGCAGCCCAGCAATACTATCAGCACAATCTAGCAGCTTGGCAGCTTTGCGTGTTGCCATGTTCCCCTTGAGAATTAGAGGGAAGCTATTCTCCGCCTTCGCGAGCCTGCCAAAGGATGGAGGACTTTGATCCTTCAGGGTAACGTTAGAGTAGTTCTCCTCCCAGGTACTAAATGTGACAAAGCGCATTTAATTTATTTGCCTTTTGTATAAACATTGAATGTTTTCAGTGCGAATCCAAAGATTTAGTGTAGGCCTTTTATTAATACCAAATAAACCTTACTTTCTTGCTTAGACATCAACATTGATGAGTCTCTGGATAGGGAATTTCACCTTCAGAGCACTAAAAACAGAAGTAAAAACTTTATTAAATAATAACATGGCTTACTTTAATAACCTCTTTAATATGATGTTAAACTACATTTCTTTATAAGTATTGATCTTTCAAGTTGTTCTATAAGGGGTTTTGAGGGGTTTTTTTTGCAAGTCATTTTTTAACTCTTTTATTTCAGGGTTGATATCTTACGCAGAGTACCTATTTTTGCTGACAATCCTTACAAGTAAGTATTATATATTTAAAATATATATGTGTAAATCCTCAGCTACTAACAGCTTTCCAGGAACTTTTTCTGATATTTTTTAGCTTCTAAATTTCTACATGATAGTAAAACGTAAAGAACTATTGTATATAGAGTGATAAGGCATTAATGTAAATGGATATAACTTTAATTGATTGCAACTTACTTCCATAGTGTCATAATTGGTCCGTAGCAGTACTTCAAAAATCATGATAATCCCTGCACCATGGGATCAGAAAAGTCTTCCAAGAGACTTTGAGAGAGGGGAGACATTGGTTACAGGACCACATAATGAGGGGAATATAGTAGTCTTTTGTCTTTTTGGATAGTAGTTTTAGTCATTTTGGACAATGAGACATTAACATTCATTATAGCTCATGCAGTGGTGTAAAAAGCTGTTGTGGTGTCTGAAAGGTTGTTGCCTGTTATTCATGTGTTCACATATGCAATGGATGATATACATAAACAGCAGAATTCTGCAGCGTCTTTTTGTTTGACTTTTTAATACTTTTTTTTTTCCCCCTCTGTTCCTTTTGACTTTATTTCCTCCAAGTATTTTGCATGTATTTCTGTCCCCTCCTTTGCCTCCTTCCCTTTTCTCTATCAGACACTTTTTAAAAAAAATTTTTTATTTGGTACTTGCTTTGTCTGCAAACAGCAGGTATTTTTTATTGTACATGGAAGTGATCTTGGATTTTCTGGGTTTCTTCACCCATACTTAGTCTGTGCCATCCTTGCCACCTCCCTGTGCTGTTCTGATGAAGCGTAGGTGATGCTGGAAAATACCGAGATTTGAGATAAGATGTGTGCAATGAGCGTGATGCAGTAAGACCCGTAGACTAGTAGTGAAGTAGTCCAAATGCATGTCCATGTAATAGTTCACATACAGTCTTGTTTGACTGACTTCTATAGGTCTAACATTTTAAGCAAGGGACAAAACCACGCATACTAGATCTCATGGTATCAGTGGATGGGGAAAGAAGAGAAGGAAGCAGTCGTTCTTATCCCGATAGACTGTAGATGCTCGAGCCTTGTCACTTCTGTGGCTGCGAGGTCCATGGCAGGTGCTTAAACAAACAACAATTGACAAATTTTCCTTGCTCTAGAAATCCACCCTCTCATGGTGTAGTACAAACAAGTAACGTTGGTCTCCAGAGAGTGGAGACAAGTTATGTCCAACCTTTACAGATAATGACCGTCGGTACACACCTCTCGCACAGTTTAGATAGCCCTTTTGCAACTTCCATCGTTTCTCAGCAGAAGTGCATTAGTTCCTATGACACGGCATGAAGGGTGATTTCCCAGGAAACTTCAGCTAGTACAGAGTATTGAATAGTATATATGCATTAGGATAATTTATTTAACATACAAATATACTGTTTCACCGGTAGTGACTGTCCACTGCTACACGCAACTTGAACATGAGTTATACCATGTGTTCAAGTGGTTTTTAAAATCAGAAATAATAGAAGAGTCTAGCCGAGTTGGAAAGCTGATTTTAAAATACTTTTTGCAACTCAGAAAAAGAGGGATTTTTTTTTTAAAAGGACAACCACAACAGCCACACTATAACTTCAGAAGAATACCTTAATTAAAGCTGCAGAAAGAGGTGCCAAAGATTCTGTTTCTTTAAAAATCTATGGCAGCTGAAAGTAAATTCATGCTGATTTATTGGCTGAAACAATTAGAAAATTGAAGCAGTATCAGAGCAAGTTGTTCCACTTCTCCAGACAATCGGGTAACACTATTTTTCACAGAATTTACATAGGAATGTATTGAACTGCAAAAACAAAGGCACCTTTTGATGCAGGATAAAAATGCAGCGCTAATGTTGCTGCTTTGGTTACACAGAGGGCTATCATACCTATCAGTTTGAAAGCAAATGTCAACAAGTGTTAGTGCCTCTATCTTTGCCTAACAAGTATCCCGTGTCAGTCAGCTCCCAGTTACAAGGCCTGTCTCTCTCACTAGTGAGAATTAATGTGAGACTTAAAGCAGCCATTAACATTTAAATTACTTCTCAGTCACCAACAGAGCAATAGAAAACAGGGTAAGAGTCACCAGGTTTCCAGAGTCCCGGTTCCAGGACACTGCTGACCAGACCGTGCTGCCTGGCTTACGAAAGCACTGTCTGTAACAACACTGAGCTTGAAACCGCAGTTTTGTGGCAGACAAAGGTTTTATTTTGCCCCCTGTGATCCCTTTTCTCTTTTCTGCGTGCCTTGTATCATCACTATCTTTTTTCTTCCAGTGCTGTATTGAATTTCATTTCCAGCAATTGGTTAATGGAGCTTCTCGTAAAGCCCTGCCTGGCGAAGGAGCCCAGGAACTGAATTGTCACCTTCACTCAAAGTTTCGTTTCAATTAGCCAGTCACACAGGTTGACAGCTTGGTCAACGTAGGAATAGTTGGAGGGGAAGCACCTAAGTCTAACCTGCACTCACAGCCAAGATGAAGCTCTTCTGTTCAGATTTTGGAATTTTGCCTGATTCTAATTAAATACAAATATATCTGAGGTAGTCTTTGAACTATGCTTATTTTACGAACACATACCTTTGGGGTTACATCATATCAGATAAGTATGTCATCTCTGAACAGTATAAGCAGCTTTGGGTCCTATATTTTCAGTAACAGCTCTCTTATCTGAAAATTGCAACACAGATGGTATGAATTACTATTAAATACATCAGTTACTTTTATTCTCTAAATATGTTATAGGATAGGCTCTTCTTGCTTTTGTACTAGCAACACAAATTTAACGTGTGGCATTTCCATGGAAAGGAAGCCAGTTTTGATTATTGCATATTGATTGTTGCCGGGGAAGGGCTCTGCTATGCAGATTGCAACGGTATTTATAAAATATCCCTGCATCACAAGATTGCTCCACAGAGAACATTGGTTGGCTGCTGAAGATGTAGTTATTTCTATAATGTAAAAATAGAACTTTCTTTAACCATCTTGTTATCACTTAAAAGGAATGGGATGTTTCTTTAACTTGTTCCCTTTGCAGAAAAATTCTCTAAAAAAAAAAAGCCAGACTTAAAACTTTACAGGATGGAGCTGGAAGAATATATTTCCAAAAGAAAAACTCTGAAGGCATTAAGAGTTTTTTAGAGATACTGCTTCACTGCCCTCATGAGTCCAACATTGTTCTTGGAAACATGAATATATTCTAGAGACGATAAGTCCGTGGCTTTCATATTAATGCCTGACTTGACTGGGTTGTGGAATTAATTCACCTGCTCCAGAAATTACTGGGATAAGTGCTTGCTACTGCAGTGAACTGTAACTACATTTCAGCGGCATGCTGCTCCTGTGTGGGCTTGCTAATGAGCGAGGCCACCTCCTGTAAGCAAAGTAAGATCAGGAAATTGTGGGAAGGAGCTCAAAACACACCATGTTTTTATAGCGCCTGCAAGATTCAGAACTCATTACATTTTTGCGTTGAAAAGAAATATCCACTCAGTGAAGGAAATGCAGGGTAAAATTGTATAAAATTCCTGAAAAAATCAGCTCGATGGGAGTCATACAAAACATGCTTTTGTCCAGAAAGGCCAGCAAGAGTGGTTTATTACATCTCACTAACATTTGAGTACACTGTTTAGGGAGGAAGGAGAAGGGAAGGAAAAACCAGGCCTGGGGCTAACACAGCGGGAGCAGGAGCCGAGAGAGCTGGCCGCCGTCACAGCCCCGGTCTGTTTGCTGGGGAGGACTAGGGAGGACTGCAGACACTGGCGTACAGTCGTGCATGCGAGAAGTACCTGAGGAGCACACTAGCTCTTTCACGCAGTTTCGGAATAATTATTGGTTTCTCAAGGCACTTTCCAGTCTTCTTACCTGAAAAGGAGCTCTAATAAACAAGGCAGAGCTAGACTTCAGAAGTGACGTGGGATTACGGGGACATCTGTAGAGAATACGTAAGACCGGGACAGTAAGACGTACAACATTTCCACAGTCATTGGAATCAGCTGGACAGTCGTGGCTGTACTTAGGCACTGCTGGCATTTCTTGCTTTGCCATCGCATAAATTATCCCTTGGAACGGTAGTAAAATGCAGTTTAAAATGTTTGCTTATATTGGAGAAGGTACATATGGTTTACTGGAAATATCATGCACATGCATAACCACGGAGAACTGAACCATAGGCAATATTCCTTTTGCATTAAATATTTAAGTACTAGCGTAAGTGTGTGTGTATTTACAATAAAGTTCTTTTGCAATTTGTTGCAGAACCCCAGACTGGATTTCAGATTGCCTTTAAAATGTTGGATACAGATGGCAATGAACAAGTTGAAAAGAAAGAATTCTTTAAGGTATGTGTATTTATATGCATATTAATATTAAGGCATTTAAATAGTTCCATGGATTATATTTGCTAAATGAAGATTCATTAAAATCTTCAAGCCTATTTTTCAGTCCAATCTATGATCACATACTTACTAAAATACTTTATATGAAAGGAGCACATACCAAAGCTATAGAAGTACTTATCATATTTGAATCCACTTTTATAAATGTTACCTTTGACTTGTATCTAAAAATCTGTTACTGGGAAGGTAGGAGTTGGTGTACATCCTTAATCCCATGAGCTAATTTAAATAAACATCTGGAAAAGTCTTCTATTTTCTAAATATTTTTCATAATTTTTTTTAAATTCACCATCCTTTCTTGGTTTTTATTCATTTTGTTTGCTGTTGCACAGACTTTTTACCAATTCATACTTTGGACAGTAAACAGCAGTGTCTCCCATATTTTGTATAAAATGTAGGGGAGAAAGGCAGATGCTTAAAAACCGAAGAAAACCTTGCTCTGATGTTTTAAAGAAGAATAGGCTTAATTATATAGTTTATTCAACTTCTAAGTATGTAACAGGAGACTGTTAACTAAATACTTCTTGTCGAAAGTCGAATGCAAAATTAACTGACATAATTTTGAATAGACTCCCATAGCTTAATTCAGATCCTTCATTTGTATTGGAGGTGACTAGAGAGACAATTTTATGAGAAGCTGAACTGGCTACCACAATGCAAATTATTTTCTGTCACTAGGATAAAGTTAAAGATGATCATTAATGCAGCAACTCTAGAGAACCATAGAATCTAAAACCTGCAAAGATACACCTGTTGATAGAGAAATTACCAACAATTTATTTAAGTGTACTTTCATAGCCTTAAACT
Source organism: Aquila spilogaster (assembly GCA_024606505.1). Taxonomy (NCBI): domain Eukaryota; kingdom Metazoa; phylum Chordata; class Aves; order Accipitriformes; family Accipitridae; genus Aquila; species Aquila spilogaster. The sequence goes on from JANHGO010000335.1 coordinate 27,316, forward strand.
CTGTATTAATGATACAATAGCTGTTAGCATGTGTTTTGTGCTGATAACCATTTTTTCAGTGAATTGTCTCTTAGCAAGATTACAATTGATGAGTCATACTTAAATATATTTTAAAATATTGTAAAAATACTTTTAGACTTAGTAGTACTATTTTAAATTAATACTTGAAATTAGACCATTTCCCAAGACAATGTTCCCAGAAGCCCCTAACTGAGCCTGCAGGTACCCTACACTCATTTGTTGCTACACAAAATATTTTAAGCTTGAAGAATTTGCTCTGTTAAAATGTTAATTATTCTGCTGATTAAAAAGAAATCAAATTCTAACTAAGACTTTATTTTTAACCTACTAAACCTGGGACAATCCTAGTGAATTGTTATCAGAGTAGCAGTGCACTGATCACTGAAATACATCTGTCATGGCTGTATTGCTCATTTACAAAACAGTATGTTACAGGGGAAAGTAAGTCCATGAACACAAGTGAACATGCTCAGCCCGTAGCGCCTCTGCACCAAAATGCCATGTTAGCAGTACTTCCTTTAAATAGGTACTGTGTCAGGTAAGCGAATAAGGAGATTCTTGCAGAAATACAGCACACCCCTCCTGGGGAGACGTACAGTATGTCATATATTTAGTATCCATTACCCATTTCAGGTAATTCTAATTGAATCAGCCAGCATGAACAACAGAAAGTCATCAAAAGTAGAGGTGAAAACATTATACAGATCATTAAAAATAATTTGATTTCTGTAGAGGCAATCAAATTAAATGAAAATTATTCAAGTTAGATAGATTGTTACTTTGCATTTCCTTTATGGGCTGTATTGGTAAATTAATATAGAGTGGTAAAAAAAAAACCAAAACTATAAATTGCTATGTCAACTCACAAGAATCATTAAATTCAAAGAAGTCCCGCAGGATGCAAGCTAGTCAAAAGATTAATTTTCTCACATGACTGTTTACTTAACATTTGTAAGCAGTGACTATTTTAAAGCAAAAATTGGTTTTTATAGGTTAGGTTTAAAAATAAGATTTTTTTGAATGTAAGAATCTGGAAAAATGTGTGTGCGTTAATCTCTGTATACTCTAGTTCTGTATGCGCCATAGAAAGCTTCTGTATTTCTAATAAATTAGTGAATTGTGTGGCTAATCTGTCATTTGTCTTGTCCCAAGTGGCATCTCAGGAAATACATCTGAAGTATTCTATAGTTATTTCCACACTATATTCAACAATAATATCAGGACACATATGTAAGGAAAGGGCGGTGGAAAAGCATAGTGCAGAAGCAGTAATTAGGAGGACGCTTACTGTAAGCAGGATGTGATGGGAAAAGAAATTTCAGTGCTACTCCATTCTCTTGCTTTGTCACCTTTTCTTCTCCCTACTTCCCACCCGTTAGCTACTGATTAGACATCTATGTAAGTCTACATTATCTGTTGATCTAGACTGTAAATTCTTTGAGGTAAGAACTTTGCCTGTTTGTTTGCAAAATGTCCATCGTTCTTGGAATTGTGTATATCTCAACTCTCACATGTCGCTGGATGAACAGGCACAAGATGTCCAGTGCGTCATTCAGGAGAGGGCGAGGGGTGACAAGCAGACCCTACGACCCAAGTCCTTAGAGCCTGCGGCGTGGGATGGAGATAGGCGGTTCAGACCTGGAGGGATCGGACACCAAAAGAGTGAGAGATGCAGGATTTCCCAGTAGATTCAGTGCTCTTCACTAACGTAAATGAATGTTCAGGGAAGGAGATCTTGAATGCAATTCCACATTTTCAACAAGAGAGTTTATCTTGTCCTCCGTAGCCTTTCCCCTTCTGTGCACGTTTTCCTCCTTTCCAGCAGGAGTTAAAAGTCTGTTCCTTCCCAGGGACAGACCCTTGTTCTCTCTCCTCCCTACTTCTTTGTATTCAAGCCAGTCTATTTTTAATTTCTGCTTCATCCATCTTTCAGTGGTAAACATTCACAATACAAGAGACATTTCAGTATTAGCGCCCAGAATCACAGCAATTAGGGCCCAGCAATCTGCATTTTGAGGTAGGCATCTGCAAGGATCTGTTGCTTTGCCGTGCAGCTCCAGGGTGAAGATGTGGTAGAAACGGCATGTTCACAAATGTTAGTTGCCATCCTTAAATCGGCCCCAGCCAGAGTGCAAAGAATTGTTTCTCAGAGCCATATTATCTGCATCTTTGTGAGGACAGTAAGATACTTCTGTGAACTCTGCACTTCCGAGACATTCACACGAGTCTTGGTGAGGGGGCTTTCCAGACATGTGCACATAATAACCCATGCACATTAATCTGAGACCTCCCATCAAGAATACAGCTACCAAAGATCCCCAAATCCCCAGCAAGTGAGGAGTTTCCCTAACTCTGTCCTGATGAAAGATTTCTAAGTAAAATTAACGACAGTTCAAAACTATTGGGAATGGAGGTAGGGTAACACATAGCAAGAGCTATGTGATTTAGACTTTCTAAATGGACTTTTTTCACTTGTCTTGGACAGCAGATACCACAAAAAAACTTGGAGAGTTTCATCTAGGGCTGAATGAACCAGCATCCGACACTGTCAGCAGTTCTGGTGGTTTGGTACAGAACACCTCTGCAGTCCTAGAGCATCTACAAGCACTGATCTCTCTCAAAACAACTGGAAGATGCAAAATCACCTTTTTTTTTTTAAGGTAGCCTTTCTGCCAGCTCGTCTTCTTCAGAAAAGATTACTTCTTAGTATGTTTTCACTAAAGAGGCATTAGTTGTGCATTACAGGTCTCATTATCTTCGAATTAGCCATTAGTATCTTCCAACGATGAACAGATATAAATATTAAATACAGATAAATGTCACATGGAGCAGCTGAGTATTAGAGTCCGTTTCTTGAGGGCAGAATTCTTCTCCTTCTGCGAGTAGTTGCTCATTGTGCACTATAAGGACTACATACAGTGTAAGAAAACAAACTAAATCTTCCAGAACACTTGTGAAAAAAATTATACTGTGTGTCTGTGCTCTTTAGTAGTCTCTGCAGATTTTTTTAAGAGGCATTTAAAAATAAAAACCAAAAGACAAAATCATATTTTCTCTTGTTAAGAAGGTATTTGCAGTTGTATTTCTTGTGTTTGAGCAAAAGGGATTTTTCAGGTAAGAAAAAATTTAATTTTTCAGTGAGAATATGGGCGAGTAGTTGTGTTTATATCCAGAGCTCTATATTGCTATTTTGCTATGAAGAAATTCATAATGCTTTTACTGTACTAGTCAATTGTTTTGTAAGTGATTAAAAATAAAAAGAATTTGGAGAAACTTGGAAGAGCTAGTACTGTTTAATTGTCTTGTTTTACAGTATTTATTTTGATAAAAACTATAAAGGCATGTCATTCAAAAATAATAATAGAAAGTAACTATCCTGAGGAACTAAAAAACTGAGGCTATGAAAAAAACAGAACAGGTGAATTAGTCAAAATTTGAAGGCCAAGGGAAGACCTTTGCCAACATGAACAGTTAGCGGGTTTTTTCCTACTCACTACTTAAAAGCCCATATTGCTTCTCTGAACAACATAACAAAAAAAGGAAAAAAATAAAGCCCTAAGAAGGGATTTGAAAACCCCACAAAATAATGGCTATGCAAATTCAGTCATGGATTTTCTTTCCCAGTTTTAATGGGCAGGGTGAGGGATTACTCAGAAATGTTTGAGTAGCTTCCAGTTGAGCAGCTTTGAAAACCCTGAGCTTTAAAAGCATCTTTCCTAAAGTCTCAAAATCCGGAGTGATCGGTGTAAGTCCATATCTATATCTGAAATGTAATAAGTCCCTTGTTCTTTCATTTTTGCTGTCCTTTTGAGGATTCATGCAAATGTCTGTGAAAGGTAGGTATACCCTGTGCTATGTTAAATCACTCATTCTTGTGGCAGTGTTGACCTACCAAGCTAAAATACAGTCAAAGAAACCTTGCAGCTGAGATATACTTGAGGTGCTGCAAATTAATGCACTTTCTGTATTACCTTAAAGCTCTGCTTGGGACAGTGGAAGTTGAAATGTGAGTGTTTTTAAATATGAGTCATTTCAGTACTTCTAAAAATCTTCTTAGCTAACACATTCAAGATTCAGTTATTTGTGGGGTGGAGGGGAAATTCAAACCACATTCTGCTTAGTGCCAGTTCTGAAAATACATTTGCTCGTTTAATTAAATTATTCTTTGTTAGTTGTATAGTACCTCATTTGAACAGGTATGTTTTTTATGTCTAGATGATCATGCCTGTAGCAGGACTATGTAAAGCTGTCTAGGAGGACAGCATGAAAATCACAGGATAATTTTTGTTTCCTGAATGACCCTTGATGTTATACCCCTGAGTTTCAAAATCTATGGAGTGAATGCTAAGCTTCTAGTGCAAGAAAATCTCCTCTAAAAATAGAGCAAGCACTGGGTTGCAAGAGATAGATTCATATGCTTTGCTTGGCTATATTAACTACAGTAGATAAGACGTTCTGGGGAAAAAGTGTGTCTGAATAGCAAAATATCCTTAAGTATGCAAATATTCATCATGACTAGAGAACCTTGCAGAAACGTAATGACTTTGTAATTAAGAAAAGGTGAAATTAATGCAAGTTTCTGAAAAAGGAGATTCTTGTAAGACCTAATTTGTAATTTTCCTGTGTTTTTTTCGTGTTTTAACAAATACAGCTACAGAGAATCATTGGGAAGGAAGATGATTTGAAAATAGCTGGAGATGAAGCAGTATTTCGGGTATGAAATAGAAATACATTTTTCTTTACAAAAACGTTGTCATATTTCCCGTGAACATTCTTATTTTTTCCAGAGGTTTTAGATAAGTATGTAAGCATCAGTATTAGTGCTTTAATTAAATGAGAATGCATGATGTGTCAACTACTTTCTAACTGGGGAAGAAAAATGTTTGTCACTTCTGAATCTCCTGATGAAATGTATGCAATTAATATATTTCATTACTGTGTAGCCACTCCGTTATTTAGTTTCTGTAAGCCTCTGTTTCAAAGTAACTCTCTTCTATTTATGAAAAACTCAGAAAAAACTCTGTGTTGCCATATGAGAAAAGATGGCTTTCCAAACAGAAATTGATACCTTAAACATACCTAAGTGCTGCTGTTGCAGTAGTATCAGCTTATTCTAAGTTGGTCTGAAATGTAATTACTGTCATTGAGGTGACAAAGGCAAGGATTACTTCAGTTAGGTCCACTTCCAGAAAGAAATGGCGTAGATGCAGACCAGAAGAAACAATCTTAGTATGATCTTCCAGCTGGGTTAGAAGTTTCACTGGATTGCAGATGATTAGCAAATGGCAAATACATGGCGTCAAAGAAAGGGGCAGGTAAATTCCTGCTCCCTTCTGGCTGTTTCCCCCTGAATCCTGCCACTGCAACCTACCTTCTTCCCAGGCAGAGCCTTTGCCAGCTGCCATCTCTTCTTCAGGCTGTAGAGACAAGATACTCTAGCCTGGATGAGACTGAATGAGACCAAAAACAGAGAGGGCGATGTCCTGAGCATACTGAAAACATCTTGGGAGAAGCTGATGAACCAGGGCGAAGTAGGGGGAGAGTACAGAGGGATTATCTGCATCCATTACTACAAGGTGCTGCGTACATCAGCAGCACTACTTTTGTTGCATGCTTAAATTGGATGGTGTAGCCGAAGGATGTTTTTCTCACCACAAACTTGCTTTCAGTTGTAAACTGAAACATTAGGCATGAGGCAGCAATTGCTCATGTTGGAAGCATTCAATAAGAAATTTACACAGGGCTCTGCTTTATAAACCTATCATGCGTCAACAGTTTCTACGAAGAGTTGGTCCAGCTTGTGTTCTTTACTTTTTCACCTGCCTGCGGAAAAAATGGAAGTGGCAGTATTGCTAACACCTTTAATATTTACTAGGCATAAAAAAAACTGTCTTCTGATGCATAAAGGCTTTACTTCCTCAATATGCATCCAGAGTTCAGTTAAAAATTGTTTGACTGACTAACAACCATCTCCTTTTTTGAATCTTTTCATCAGTCACCAAATTAAAATAGCTAGGATTAATAGGGTTGTCTGCTCCTCAAAACTTATTTCAATTGAGACTTAACTGCCATGACAGTGAAAGAAAAAGGATCTTTATTCTGCATGAATGCACAGCTGTAGTATAAAATTTCCAGAGAAACTTTGATACAGTTGGACAGATTTAGTTATAACTACATAAGCTTATTGGGAGCTAATTAAATACCTGAGCCTGAATGTCTCTGTTTTGTTTTTTGTCTTGCTTCAAATTTTGTCTTCAGAATTCTCCATTGAGAAAAATCTGAAGTTATTGTAACCAGAAAATACTATTTAATACACTTTCTTAGCAGATTATAAATGGATTTATAGTATGTTCAAAAGAAGAATTAAATAGCTTTGGGGAGTACAGCTGTCTTGAAATTCTTCTGGTTTCTATATTTCTACTTGGCAAAGTCCAAATTATCACTTTTCTTCTAATTTTTATTTTCTCTCCTGTCTCAGTCTCTCACAAAATAAGTTGGTTGTCTTTATAAGCAGTGACTCTAACTATACAATGTAGTCAGTGCATATGTTTTTACCCCTTATTCTTAATAATTATGGCACTCGGAGTATTACTTTCAAGCAAAGCAGACAAAGCATAAAAATAGGGCTTTTAAATTGACTGTGTTCTTTGAAACCTGAAATACTTCAACAGAAGTTTGGTGTTTGGGATAGTTCTGTATTTCCACAACACTTTCACAGTTTGCATATGAGTTGCTGGTTTTTCAAAGTAATCCCAGTCCCTGATACCAGATGGTAAATGTCACTGACTTACGAAAATAAGGTTCAAACGGCAGTCTGCAACTTTATTTAGCATGGATATTTTCTTATTAATTGCATATCAGTTGTTTTAACCTGTCTGCTTCTCTTTCTGTGGGGTTTTTTTTGGTCCTAAAAGAGGTGAATGACATTAGTCATTCACACCTTTATCACCACTTAGCTAGTCAGCACAAGGTTTTACACTTGGACCTTCAGACATTGCAGCGTTGTGATGCATCTCCTCAGCCAGACTGTGCAGGCCAGCGTAACCTGCCCATCTGCTCCCTAGAATTTCTATTTAGTTTAAAATTTTCTACCCATAGCTTCAATGTCTGCAAAGCTCTGGGCCCATAATAACTAAAGACTGCCTAAACTGAAGGGAGGAATATGGTGGTTGAGAGCTATGCTCTTCTAGTGCAGTAATACTCCGTAGCAGGGGTGCAGCACATCAAATTTTGCAAGAATCTGGTCCAAGACTAAAATTAATATCCCTCCTCAAAAGAGTGCGTCATTAATCTTGTCACCTCTCAGTTCAGATGGAATGCACATTTTTTCTTGACCGATCTTTTCCAACATGTGTATGTTTTGTATCAGCAGATTAACATTGAATTCTGTTGAAAAGCTTTTAGATACTTTAAACCGAAGAGCACTGCAATGTTTGTGCATGCTTTAAAGGCAGCTCTCTAGGCAGTTAAACCCCATAAAGAACCAAGCCATGTGGCATCAAAATATTAGGCTATTAAAAAACTGCTGGGTCATTGTTTACCTTGCAGGCAAGGAAATGATTTTATTTTTCCATGTCATCTGACGACATTATAACCTCAAGAGAGACAAAGAAACATGCTTTCTGACATCTTTCTAGGTACCTATTCTGCAAGTACGTTGAATTTGGCTTGGATAGCGCAAGTCTCTCCCACGAGGAATTCATCTGGAAAGCCCACTGTGGTCATGGTAGCATTGCTTTCCATTGCACAGATGTGTGAGGCAAGGGTACCCCTTTAGTCTCTGCTACTCAGCCTAGTCTGAAGCACTTTAAATTATATAGAGAAGCCAGATAGCGGTGTGGGCTACTGACAGGCCAGGGAAGACACATGATTTGGCCTTGCACTAGCAGCTCTGGTCTTTGATTCAAAGCAGTAAGAATCTGGTCGTAATCTCCGAAGGCTACCTCGTGCATGTGCTTGCAAAATTAATTGGAATAAACTGGAAATGGCGCACATAAGCGTGCTCAGTTGGCATTTTGCGATAACTGAAACTTGGGATGGCAGCCTGAACGTGGACTACCTTGGGACGCGTCTGGACAGCGGGGTAGGGGAATTGGCCACAGTCCATCTGAGTCAGCTTTAGCACCGAGAGCAAGTTTGCGTACGCTGAGGAGGGGTGCGCTCAGCCTTTGAGGCCAAGTCCACGTTAATCAAAAGAGTGTGCTTCGAAGAACGTCGTACCTCCTGAGGGCGGTCCTTGTTCACGGATTCTCCACTTTCGGTGGGAATTAATATTTTTAAAGTACGGCGCGACAGGGAGGCAGGGCCTGAATTCTTGTGAGGGGCTGTCCCCAGCTGTGCGTAGGAGCTGCTTTCCCCGCGGCCGGCAGCGCAGCGGTCAGGCGGCCTCGGGCTTCGCAGTGCAACGGTGCCATTCCCTCGCTGCTCGACACAGTCAGCCTGCTGGCGGCAAGACTAGTTTCAACCTGTTCCTATTTTTGGCATAAAGTATCTCCTACAATGTCTACTCCCCATTCGCTTTAGCCCATTTGGCTGGAAACCGTTTTTATTCTGTAGCTCCTCATGAACTGGTGCAGAACTGTGGGTGACACACTGAAAGCTGAGGATGTCCGTGAAGTTACATTTTCTTCCTTGCTGAAGGCACTAACAGTACGGCATAGTGATTCCACGGCATTAGTTGTCATGAAAAAACAATTAATCCCCCAATAATGGGAATTATGGATGTTGTTGAATGCTGGATATAAGCTGTTTATTGTTTAGAAAATGCTCCATCAGACTTCTCAGATACTGTCTGTTATATACCCTCTGTAGAAAAAAATTGTGCACATTTTAGCCCTTCTGTATCAGACCTGATGCATTCTTGAATCCTACCTAGTAAGAAAGTGTCTTGCAAAACATTAAAAACTTTAGCATGGATTTACACCATGATTAAAGCTGATTCATCATAAAATTATATGTTGTTTTATTCTGGGGCCCACTTGAGGCTGTCTGGGCTTTGCCAAAAAAGACAGCTTTTGGAGATCTGGATCTCCTGGTCCCACTAGCTTGCTTGTTTACAGTTCTTTTGACTGGCTGTACCTGGTAGGATTAATTTCATAATGGATACATCTTTTAAACCTTCTTCCCAGAACTGAGTTGTAGGATATATCCCAACATCTTGGAGAATCTCAAAATGACAGAAAGCTTGATGCTTTTGAGCAGTGTTTGAGGCTAGGCTGCTTAGATTGAAGTCTTGGTTGCCTTCAGGAATAGAAGCCTGGCATGGTGAATTGACTGATCTAGCAGCTGAAAAAAAAAGAGCATTTCAGAGAAGTGGACTCAGAAAAATTTGCAAAGATTTAGTCTTACCTTTGGAAAGATTTGGGAGATCACTATCAGACAGAAACTAAGATATCGTTCTCCTTGATCCTCCTCTCTTTCTGCCCCTGTTCTTCATCTATTCACTCTCCTTCTATCTTAGCCAAAAAATATTTCTATCCCAAATATGTATTATTTTTACAATTTCTGTTGAAACAAGACATTGCACAGCAAATACCATCTGCCAGGAAGCAAGTAAGAGAACAAGGAACGTATTACAAATTTTAATTATGATGAATGCTTTCCAGTCATGCCTCAGGCAAATTCTGCAAGGAAAGGTGGAAAGAATCTAGAGACAGTAAGTCTATTAACATTTCAGATGAGTTTTGAAAATCAGTTGGGTACATTATTCCGAAAATCCTGTCTCACTGTGTGATAAGTTTCTTCTCAGTGGCACTTGTTGCTACTTGCTGCAGTATCAGGTCCTAAATGTCAAAAGCTCAGTGGGGAGCTCCAGGATTAGGTAGGTCTGTGCCCGTGACTTGGTGTTTGCAGCATCAGGCTTCTATGTTAACAGTCTGTGTAATGTAATAAGGAAATACATGTTGTGTTATCCGATCTTGCTTGAAAAGGAATAACTGCATAATTCAGCAGTTCCTGGTGCTTTTGAAAAGTTTACGAGGTGTTAACATTACTCTAGGAAAATAAGCCTATGTTTGTAATATGTACACATATGTTCATTAGTTCATCTAGACTTGTGTGGCATCAGAGATGGGTCTTTGGGATTCTTTGAATCAATGCACCCTGGAACATGTCTGAGTTTCCCAGTCGAGATACATGTCCCTGCCCCATCCCATGCTTGTATTAAGATGAGACTCAGAACATCACGGTCCTTTCTCCACTCTGTGCCTCAGCTTTCTGTAAAGCGCACAGCCCAAAAGGGTGCTATGGTGCAACCTCCTGGGGCTGAAGCTACCAGATACACCAGAATACAAACTTTCACTCACTTTAGATAGTAGCTCTGACTCAAAGCTACCGGTCTGGTCCTTTTTACAGCTCCAGGATTAGGTTACCATTTCATTCTCATTGTCAAGAGAGACATTCTGAATGTAAGTTATTCTTTTACCTAAGCTCAGGAGGGTGAGGTGTTGGAAATATTAACAGAGCTCTCATTATCTTCTAACAAAGATTTGTCATGTTGGTACTAATTTATACAGTTCAGCAGCAAAAGCTCCTAATGATTCTGTGGACAAAAAGGAATTACGTACTAACATGTACTTTAATTTAATAGCATTAACTCCAGGAAAAGCAATTTTTTGAAATTTTACCCTTAAGCTTTAGTCTCTGTGGTCTCCTATTGCATATTCTGTTTTACAGAAATGTACTTTAAAATGCATTTAACTCTCACTAACATAGCGTTTGGACACCTGCCAGTTCCACTTTGGAATTTCAGCTGATAAAGAGGGTAGCCAACAAGTAGGTGCGTATTTGTTATAAATCCAGGGATAGGCTTTGTCATCTTAGATAAGATGAGATGGGTATTGTTTGTATGTCTTCTTCTAGCTTATAACTAGAGAAACATGAATAGAAGAAAAAAAATTTTTCTGTCACAGACTTAGTTTTTAAAAGGTTATTTTAAACCTTGTTTTTCAGTTTGTTTTCAATACAACACTGATTTTAATATGAATTAAATTGGAAGCATTAAATCGCATAATCATGAGTTCAGTTTTTAAAATTACATCAGCAAATTTATTTCTTGCATTTTTCAAGTCTCCTTTAAACATGTAAGCAAAAACCACAAAAAGCAGATTAGAATCACGCTACAGTGAGAAATATGTGGATTCTTCTCTGTTTCTTCTTAGAAAACTTTGCATTCTGACATAAATAGTTTGGGGTTTGAATTTCAAATTCAAAAATTTCCAATTTCAAAAAGGCATACATGAATGTTTGACTTTTAACTTTCAAAATAGCATATACCAATGTTTATGCATCAGTTTTCACTGTAATCTGAAGGGTTTAAACTTTAGAAGGATGGATCTTGTGGGTATTTAAATATTTTTTGCCTGCAGTTAAATGATAGAAGTTCAGTAAGTACAGTTTGCATATGGCTTGAAAAGTTTTCTTCTAGGTTCACTCATACAGAACTCATATCACTGGCATTTAGTGAATTGTAGCTTGCAGTAGAAATGAGGAATGTTATCTCTTTAACTATAAAATAACTGTGTCACATATGCAGTAAGCATGAAACACACAGTAGACTAATGGGACTTGTTACTGATGATGCTGAAAGCTAAATAACCATTAGTATTAAATCTTATGAATAGACTCTTGTCTTTCATCTTAACTCTTCAACCAGATAAAAGACACAGAGGCTATTTAGATGTCATAAGAATAGTTTGTTGAAATCCCTCCGGACTTACAAAAAAAAAAAAAATCTCTCTTCATGTTGCTTAGTGTTTTGTTGCGTTCAAAGAAATGCCAGTATGCTAGTGCTGAAAGAAGAATAGAACAGAAATCCAGCATTATGTGTGGTTTTAGGCTTGTTAAAGATGCTGTTGAGTTGAAATAATGTGCATGCTTTTTTCTGCAGAAATCTCTTCATCAGATTTAAAAAAAAATATAGAAGTCACTCACATTGAAAATTTGTGAGAAGCCTTGTAAGACCACATTATGATAGAGCACTGTGAATGTTTTTTTCTAGTTTCGTTTCTTAGACTATCATGAATGTTTTTAAACGGCTGTAACAAATTAGAAATATCTGACTAAAAACTTTTTTACAAAGATGGTAACTTTATTTAAAGCCTCTATTCATCTACACATAAAGGTTTTTAAAGATTTAACTAGCAACCTTCTCAGTTCTAATAATAAAATACACCGAAGCTGGTTGTAAATTGTACTCATCTTTCATACAGAATATTTAGAAGCAGAACATATAATACGCTGTTACTAGTTGATGTGGAATAATTATTCAGCTCTGAGATCCTCTGTGATAGCTTTGGGAACGGTAATTAAATTGCAAGTATCTGTTGTGAAATTCTAGTTCAAATAAATATTTCTAGATTTGTGGTGAATAGATATTAATAATCATACAATGCATAATAATTAATCATAGAATTTTTTGTTTTATAGGGAGTAGAACTGGAAAGCTGTGGTGTTAATACCATGTTGCTGGTACATTTCTTTGGAAAAGAAGGAAAGGAAAAACTTCGCTATTCTGAGTTTTTCAGGTATTTTTTCAGCTAGGCAAGCCTAACGGCGACCAGTCCTGTTCCTACCCCCTCTACTTTGCACCAACACTGGCATTAATCTGACCTCACACTGAGCTGATTCAGAAAGTTGAGCAGGTAATGAAGCAGGAGATTGTTTATGATTTTGCATGATTAAATTTCTAGTTTAGCTCCTGGAGTCTGCTGTCTGCAGGAGGAGTTGGCCACCATGATAACTCCAAAGCAGCAGAGGGCCTGGAGGCCGTGAGGGTTGAGACTACCATTCTTGGCAGCTGTGTGATGGCATACCTTAAGACAATACGATTCATGAATATTTTTCTTGATCAAATCACTAAAAAGCGACTGCTAATCAATTAAAAAAGCTTTTCTGAGCTGAGATACCCCCCTCCCCGTTACAGCTGTCATGGTAGGCTACAGGAAACTTCTCTGCTTGCTTTAAATTCCAGCTTCTGTTGAAACTTCACCTGTGCCTTTTCCTTTACCCTTTGAACTACTTTTGCAATGGGACTATGCGGATACTTCATGGCACTTAGGTCAAAACTGAGAACTGAGCCAGATGGTAAACACCACGTCAGACTGAAACTACACTGGAATACCAAGTGGCCATTACTCCTGGAAACGTAGCGCTGTATACCCGCCTGTTTCACTGTAAGCTTTGCAAAATCAGCAGTTAACAGAAAGTTCTAGGACTGGTGTAGGGAATCGTTCAGTTTGTACATCATATACATGTCAGAAAGATGGTGTGATCCTTGTCTACAACAGAGTATGAAGTTCTGCTGTGGTTGCTTTTGACTTGAAAACCCAACCAGGTATCAGCTGTTAGTGTTTTAGTTGGATGAGATTCTTTCTTCCAATGTTTATTTCAATCAGTAATGTTGACCACCACCTACACAGCATCACAACTTAAGTGGTTAAAACTCTCAGTTACTTGGGAGATCAATTTCTCCTGTTAGTATGAACTCCAGACACAACTTGCTATGTGAATTTGGGCCCAGAATCCAAACGTACAGTCTTTCTTTGAGATAAGTGGAAGTTAACTGCCTAAATACCTGTGTGAATCTTGACACACGTCTGGTAGCACAACTTCAAGAGAAGATTACCTACATCAGTATTACCTTTTCTACAAAAATAATAAGTCATTTGCAGACTGCAAAAATAAATTAGGATAACGTGTTTTACTTCAATTTATGTTCAGAAGCGGAGAATCTGTCTCAGCCCTCCTAAAAATGAATGTTGTTGCAATCTATAGAGGCTTGGGGAAAGCCAGAATAGAAGAGTGGCAATTTTTCTAACACTGAAAAGTGTTTGGCTCCACTGGCTCTGGCATACACACCAGTCTTCAAATTAACAACCTTTCTCTTTCGAAGACCTCGACTCAATAGGAATCTAAGTGAGTAAAATAAGTTTTAAGATGCCTCCAGCTACCTTTTCTATAAATACCATAGATCCTCTCAATGAAACAAAAGGCAGAGAGCACCAGTAAAAGGTTGTGTTTGCATATACAGTGTAAACTGAAAAGCCTCAGGTTTTAGATAAAATCCTACATTGACCAATGAGGCATGACATTGATGAAACTATGTACCTAGTACATTCAGAATGCATAGGTTAAAGACCTTTGCCTACCACACAGATAGAGGCCTGTAATCAAAATCAAACTCCCACATCTTGCTCTTAAAATTTGTGGGATAAGTGTAAGGTTTAATGCAGGTAATTTTTCAACAGTGGCAGTTATGTTTCGTAGAGCTGGAATGTGCCTCTTTATCACTGTGTAGACACTCCATCTCAGTTGCAACATGACAGTGAAGTTTGTTTAACACGCAGAAAGGTGAATAAAAGGATCACTGTCTTTTTAACCTCTGTGAAGATATCACCTTTCACATGATTTTATTTGCAAGTAAATCAAGCACATCATTTCTGGGTTCCTATTGTTCAGAGAAAATGTGATTTCTGTCTGATGGCCTCTCATAACATTTTACCTTACGCGGGAAGCTATTGTTGGCTGTTTGATCAAAGTGCCATGCTGTTTTTACAAGAGATGACTGATGAGCTGTACAGACATAGATCATTGTCAAAAG